>BMAO01023654.1:0-264516 GCA_019973975.1 Trichonephila clavata
TATATATATATATATATATATATATATATATACATATATTTGTATGTATATGTGTTTAAGTATTTTTTGTGTATGTATACTATATGTGTGTGTATTTGTATTTTGAAAATCTTATTATGATCACACATGTGTTCCCAAACCTTCACCATTGTATAATTTTAATTACTAAATGTCTCCGTTTTTGTAAGTGAGCAAGCTTGTATTTTGTTCTGTATTTATTGTATTTGCATCCATTCTTTTTTCACTTTTGATTCCCATTTGTGCCGGTTCCCCTCTACTGAAACTTCCTACCACTATTGATTGAGTACTGACTTACGTTTTTAAGCCTTGTGTTATATTTTTAGGCACACAGAGTCTACCTAGAGTCTCAAAAAATATAGTGATGCTCACCTGGATATTCTGATAGTATATATATTTAGATAGTAGTTTAAATGATATTTAATTCATCGTTAATGATCATAAGAGAATGAAAATCCGTTTTCTATTCACTCTATTCCAAATACATTCTTATATGTAATATTTCGTATTTTGAAGGAATCAAATGATGGATCCCAAAAAGGAACGCTTTAATTCAAGTCTTAGCTAACAAACACAATAAGCTCAAAGGGCCTTTTCCTTCATAAAGTTAATATGTGTGATATCTGGTTTTTCTGTTAACTGAATATCTTCGAATTGAATGTTCTATTGAGAATTTCTTTTTTGAGAGGATTCTGTATTAAATATAAGTTAGAGAAGAATGAAGATTATTATATTTCGAAGAATTTTGCTTATTTTCAAATTATTCCACTACTAGGACATTTAGTTGCTCTAATATATGTATGTATTCTTATGCACATGTAAGTTTTTAGCTTACCTCTTACACAAAATTATTGATTTTGTTAATTCATAATTTTTCTTGTACTATTATGTTTGAACTTTTTCTGCTGAAAGGGGAATATTTGGGCTCCATAAAACACGCTTAAGCCTACATCACAACCCTTAATCAGTGTTATCTTTAGAAAACATAATAGTGTTACGCATTTTAGTCTATTAAATTTTTAATTTTCTTTCAATAGGACTCATGTTCTACGTTTTAATTTTTAAAATGTTATCTGCTACTTCTGATTGATAGGTAGGATTTATATTTAACACACACACACACACACACACACACACACACACACACACACACACACACACACACACACACACACACACAACACACACACACACACACACACACACACACACACACACACACACCACACACACACACCACACACACACACACACACACACACACACACACACACACACACACACACACACACAACAACACACACACACACACACACACACACACACACACACACACACACACACACACGATATTTTAAGACTACTTCCTTTCCAGAGGTTAAATTTAAAGAATAGTGATGTGCGTGTTTTTAAAATTAATTGCCTAGAATTTGAAAGCAAATAGCCGACTGGAATTCTACTAAATTAAATAAAAATTCTTATACCTTTAAAAAAAATCTCTGCTACCAATGACCTTTAGATTGGAAAAAAATTTACGGCCTTAAAAATCCAAATTTTTTTTCCTTTGATGTATGTGAAGATATCTTCTTTTTAGCACATCGCTTTAAACTAATAACTCTAGTGTGAAAGGTTTCAGTAAAATCTATAATACATAATATTTTTTGTTTATATCATATAAAAACCAACGGGGGTGATAAATATATCTAATCTGTTTGAGCATTCTTTTAGAAGCTGCATAAATTTTAAAAGCCAGTATTTGCTTAAGAGAGAGAATACATTGACTCACAATATTTTCTTTTCTCTATGAAAATAAATTTATTTTGCGTCAATGATTTTTTTCTTATATCTATATATGCAAAAATTTGATTTACACTTTGTGAAAGGCATAAAGTGAATTTGAATGTGTGACGGGAAAATAAATTTTAGATTGGTTGCAATAATGAACTCTAACGAAAAAGCATTTTTTGAATATAAAAAGGACAAAAAATAGTCTCAATGAAATATATTTTGTACAAGGTGTGTTCAGAAAATATCCGATCATAATCCTCCGTGCGTATTAAAGCTAGGAAGACGGGGTTTAGTGCACATTTGAAAGTATGAATTTTTTCTTTAGTAGAAGTTCTCAGTCGCAGAAAGATCATCGATGATTGAGGAAAAGAAAATAAGCTTCTTCAGACTTTCACTTTTATTAAAAAACAATAAAAAGAGAAAAGAAAACTGAAACAGTTCTATTACAATAAATTTCTTATGAAGCTCGTAGAACCCAAACGGAAACGATACGCAAGATTCAACAGGCATTCAGAGAATAATAGGTGTAGACCACAAAGATAAAGAAATGTAACAATTACTTTAAAGATGAGCCTACACAAGCGAAAATTTAAGCATTTTCAAAAAGTTCTCAACAATTTTAAATGAGATAATTATTAATCAATAAGGATCTTGTGGTACTGTAGGATCTTCAAATCACGACTAAAAAACTTATGGATGAGACGTGCATCAGCAATGGAATCATTCATTTCCTTTTGATTAAAGATTTGAGCTTCAGAATAATTTCAACTAAGTTTATTGCATAGTTGCTAATCTTCAAGGAAATGCAATTCCGTTAGGAGATAACATAGAGAGCATGTTGGAGACTGTAAAGCTATTTCACACTTTCCTTAATATAGTGATCATTGGTAATGAATGTTGGTCTTAATGTTGCGACCAGAAACTAATTTACAATCACACAATTAAAGAATAAAACATCTTTGAGGCAAAATAACAAAACGAAACAAGGGAGTTCATAGCAACTTCAGTCGTATTTGGACTATTTTTTTTTACTTTGGGATGTGATTTATAAGTATGGCTCAGATAGCACAGCCATCTCCAAATGGTTCTGCATTGTCTTTGGGACACTGAGAGATGCAAACGGCTTAAAATGTTGGAAGGGCAACTGACAGCTCCATCTCAATAACGCACCCACTCATTCTTCACATTTGGTATATTATTCTGCATAAAATTCAAAAATGCTCGTGCTTTGTCAGACTCCCTACACTCTCAGTATGTCTCTAGGTGATTTCTGGTCTTTCCGCGAGCCGAAAATACCCTTTAAAGCAGTCAATTTTTACCCAGAGTAATGTAAAATCATGTAATCAGTATCATGTAAAATACGACGAATGAACTGTGCGGTGCGCTATCTCAAAATAAATATTCCGGTTCTACTTTAAATGAAATAAGTGTAAGATTATATATATCATATATGAGTACGAGTACTTTTTTAAATAAAGATCGGACATTTCTTGAGCATATCTCGTATTTCATTTACTTTTCTACGCAGCTTTGCTTGAAATGAGCCTCTTATTACTACACAGATACTACAGTAGGCTATGTATCAATTAGTTTTCTTGCAAGACATGCATCCTCAATTTACATTACTACGCTAAATTATATAGTGGTCTTCTTTACATAATCAAATGCATTCATACCAAATTTGGATTTGAGGAACTGATATCGAAATATAATTGTATATAGAAGACTATCAACAAGAAGTCTCATAATTCTTAACTACCTTTAGATTAATTGAATGATATCCCATGTAATGATACTTTATTTTATAAAATTTCACACATCATTTAATGGATAGCTTTAATGGCTATTGAGATGTAATATGGGTAAGACAATTATTTAATTCTATGGTCTTAGATTGAACCATGTTATGATACCTCCCGTCTGTATCACTTGTTTTATGAAGAATAATTTAAAATTTAGAATGCTAAATTTTGACTTTGATGAAGCAAAATTATATAAGATAAAATTTAACATAGTTTTTTTTGTGTGGGTTTCTTCACTAGAAATATCTAAATTTTTTAAAAATAATTAATTTGTAAAATTCTGAGAATATATCATGCTACTTAAGATGAAATATGAATCTCCTTTAATGCTGAAAACATGCTTCGCGTTTCATGTTTTAATTTTATAGTTGACTTGTAACGGTTTGACTAATTCTCTGAGAATTTCGTATTAGCAAGATTGCGACTCAAATTTGAGATGGTACTAAGCGTAGTCGATGTGACACAAAACTCTAAGAAGTAATAACAGGCACAAATAACCAATAAACTACTTATTAATTATTAAACTAACTTAAGATACGTAGGGAAGATCAATTAAATAGCTGCATAATCAAAATAAACTTATCTGCAGCTATCAAATGATTTGTAGGCACTCTCTGATGCTGAGTTTCCACTAAACGAATGATGTTCCATTCTTGACAAGACAAATCAAATCCATCATACAATGAAATTTGGACGGAGAGCTTCTCACGATGATGATTACTCTAACAGTAGGCAAACGCCTGAATCTAGTCAAGGAATTGCTAGTTGGCTGATTGAATGAATGGAAGATCACACTGGTAGTGTTAATCTCAGCTAAATCTTTTTTTTTCGTGCAAAGTCTTTACTTTTTATATTTGAACTAATCTGCATGCCCCATTTTCAATGTAAGAAAGTGGTAGTAAACTTTTCGATGAAATTTTTTTAAAGAAAATTGCCTCTCTCTCTCAAGCTAGTTTTCGGAGAGAATCTCGTGAGATCGCCTCTCTCCTCTTACCTATTTAATATATCTGATTTTTTCAAAGATATTTGGTTTAAATATCGATTTAAGGCAGGCTTCCTTATTTTTTTTGCTTCTGAAGGTATGAATGTTAAAATGTTGAAATTTTACATTAAGAATTTTCATCAGTAAATTTACCTTTTTTCGAGGAATACATTAAAAAATGCTAAAACGTTCAAATTAATTAAAAAAACACAAAATTAGTTTAAAATTTTAAGTTTTTTTATATCAATTATATTTATTTCATTAAATATATTTTTTCAAATTGTAAAATATGGTTATGTTCTCAGAATTTTCGTTACATGAAGTATAATAAGTGAATATAGGCTTTGTTATTCGTTTTTGGGATAATATAATTTATAATTTTATATTTTAAAAACTTGTTTACAATACATTGAGCTATGAATTGCAGCAAAAATATATTTAAAGGTTTCTAACGCCAACAAATTACCTAAAGCAAAATAAGTATCCGAATAAACGGTGTGCATTTTGTGAAAATCAAATTTGCTCAAAACTATGGAGTGTAAAGCTATTTTGTGTGTGTGTGTGAGCTGCTAAGATAGTAAATAACTGTGAGATATGTATCACTGAATTATAAATATTTCACTCAGTTGTAATTTAAAGTTCACTTAATTGTAAATATTTCACTTAATCTTCCTCATGTGTGGGCAGACTTCTCCAGCTTACGGGCCCCTTCTAATTTTTTCAAGATGTTGTGGTCCACCCACTGGCATAGGTGTGAGGTAAGAAAAAGGTCTATAATATTTAATATAGCTTAATAAGAAATATAGAATATGTACTTCCAAGATATATAACTAAAATAAAAAAAACTATTTTAAAATCGCGTTAAAAGCATAACGCAAGGTACAAACATAATAATAATAGCCACTAATATAATATAAAATGATGTATCTGTTATCAAAAAATTCAAAATACATTAAAAAATCAAACATTTTCACCTAAAACTAGTTCACGTAGCTATAATCAGTAGAAGAATTAGTATGCATACTGTCAACCAATCGTGAATATTTCGGAATATAATTAATAACTGCTAATCTTCAGGAGGTCACAACAAAATGTCTTGGTAATCCATCAGTCGATCGCGATCGACTTAATGCTCACCCCTGATCTACATATTTTATTTGCTGCTCTTGCTTTCTTTATAACTAAACGTAATATATTAGTGATTTTTTAAAAAAAATATATTTAAGGTGCTTTCTTTAGACTATTTATTTATATAACTTATCGATAGTATTATTATTTTGAATAAGTCCTCTGCAATATTTTTATTAGTCAAATTTTGATTTATTTTAAACAATGTTATTATTTAAATAATGTTTTTATTTGAATTTTCATGTTAGTTGAAAGCTATAAGTATATCATTATGTAGCATGCATAAGATTGTTGACTTAGCTATAGTTTTAAAAGAATGTATTTCTTCATATATCGTTAGAAATCTCTTACAACTAATGCTTAGATTAGTAAAAATTAAAATTGAATCATTGTTTTTAAAATGACCTGGATAATAATTTGATTGATAAAATGTGACGAATTAAATTAGGAGTTTGATTTTTCTTTTCAAAAACTCTTATAGTAAAAGTTAAATTTAATTTTTAACAACTTGAATTTTACACTATTTACTTTCTTATTAAAGAGAGTATGCAATTAATACTTATTTGTAACTTGTGTATCTTTTTTCTTATAAAAATCATTGCTACTATGTTTCAATACTTTTTATACAATCCTCAGTGCTTGTTTCCTGTTAATGATTGATATGTAAAATTACTTTTAATATTATTGAGTTAATCTTCGAATTGGTTTAATTTTTCTGATAAAAGTTAAAACCATTTAAAGATTTATACACATCAAGAGCACAAATTTGGGGATTTGAAAATTTTTTCCATTTATGGTAAAAAATTGAACTTCGTATTCATAATTCGTATTCATAATACGCATATCAATAATCATGAATTTAAAAATATGATTTATTTTACTTTGAAAAACTTATAATTAGGTTATCTTCTGGGTAAATAGGAAAACCCTATTCTAAGCTCAAGAATGAAGAACTTATTAATAGTAATAAATCAAGTAGATTTATGAGTTCAAAAAACTTCAGAATGGTTTAATTTTTCATACCCTAAATCCTAAATCAATAATTGTACTTCTCAATATGCAAAAATAACGCATCATAAAGCGAAGTTACAAGATAAAGTTTCGCTATCTAAACAATTTTCCTTAACACAAAAGCCCCGGTGTTACATAAAGGTTCATAAAGCATGAAATTTTTTGTGTCTTTAACAAAGAATGTTTTTTACCGTTTAATTAATGATTCGAAAAATGAAGATAAACAGGACTCATTGTCTTATATATATATTTCCTAAGAAGTACACATAAACCATGCTTTAATTACAGTAATAGAATAAAATATCGTTCTTCTGAATATTCGATATTTTATAAATATTCTAGAAAAAAGTTGATTAAATTTATTGTTCTAATATTTCAAGATGATATAGAGGAGTATGTTGCGGATTTTTCATTGCCCGAGGAACTATTTTATACATATTAATGAAACACAATAGAAGGTGGCGACAGCTTAAAAATAAATTATTACACAGTACTGTCAAAAAGAAAACATGATGCTAATGGTACATTAATACTGGCATCATGTTTTCTTTTTGATTCATATTAATGAGATGTTGACAAGAAGTTTTTTTACTAAATATGAAGGATGTTGAAAGATAAGATAATTTTCTAAAGTGGGATCCTGACGTTGAAACGAAGAAAATGAAATCAAAGTTTTCATGTCATCAACGGTGGCAATCAAGGGCTACTTATTGTTTTACATTTTATAACGACGACAATATATTTCTTTAATTACTATCTTTGATATTTTAAGAATGATTAGGATGGCATGGTCTTTGAGATTGGTAAGTTGAATATTCTTATCAGGCTTTTAATGGAATGGTTTTGTAATTAAGGTTAGTATTCGATAGTAAAGTTAGGTACATTCTTAGCCCCTGATCGTTATAAATGAAGCACAGATATGACATTTATAACAATAAATTTTTTCCCCGCAATCTTTTTTTTTTCATTTTTTCAATATCATTTCATGTATTGTTAAACAAATTTAAGTAGGATAAGTTTGTTTAAATTATGTTTGTAATTTTTGATTTTTTAATAGTGAAGATATTTTAAATCGGTGTTTAGTATTAGGAAGTTACAATGCACTTACTAATATGGTAATAACTATTTCGGAATCACTTTGTCAAAACAGTTAATTTAGGTCACTATCTTTATATAAGTGATGTTCCAGAAAAAAAATATATGCATCTTAATTTCACCAAATATCGTAATGCAGAAGAATTGGGGGTAAGTGCACGATTTAAGGTATCTGACTACCCTAAAATTGTGAATTTTGCCTAAAATTGACAAACTTTTTTATGATTTTATTTTATAGAACATCTTATTAGCTTTATAAAAGTACAAAATTTATTATTTTTTATTCACTTTCATTCTCTTTTTAGTAAAAGCAGATACCATTACTTTAAGCAAGATATGTCATACTTTAAAATGCGTTTTACTCGAAATGTGTTTTTCTGAAAATGTTCAAACGGGGACAGCGATTGCTGGAAAAGTTTTGAAAATAATTAATTGAAATTTTTTGTGTATGCTCCGTATAAAAGTGTTTTTAACCTTCAGATTTATCAATCACTGTTTTATTACAAAATTTACAGTCCCTTATGTGAATATAACCACTGTCTTTTTGAGCATTTTCATATAGTAACCGGGATAAAGTGCTCTAGTTTTTGTAAAAAAGAAAATATCTCTTATCCTAAAGGTCATTTCAAAATTGAATAATTTAGCAACACATTAGAGTTGAAAAATTGAAAATTTGTTTATAAACTTTTAATACAGAATGGGCTGCGCTAATGTTATTTTTTGTAAATTGTTACCCATTTTTTCTCATTTTAGTAATAATATTTTCTTTTTCTCTTCTTAATTTTAGCATATTTTCTTAAAATGTGTGTGTACTATACAAATCTATAAACCACAAAATTTTTTAAAAAAGTTGTCGGAAGTAGTCAAATACCTTTATTCATGAAGACCTGAAAGTCTTCATATAGACTGAAATTGAAGTTGAATGAGTTTTGAACTCAAACACTACTTTATAATTTGACTCGAGTTCAAAATTATGAGTTTTGTTACCAACATTCCTTGAGTAGAGTTAGCGTGTGGCGTTAATTCAAACAAATAAGAAGGACACAAAAAGTAAATGCACTTGCTTTAAATAAACTTGTAAGCAACGGAACATGCATTTTTGGAAGCTAGCCAATCTTTGTTACTTTTATATACAATAAAATACTTTTAACACGAAAACGCTTTAGATGAAATATCGGTTTATACGAAATAATGCAATGGTCCCGACAAATTACTATGCATTTCCATGTATCTTTTTCTCTTAGCACGAAATGAAAATCGCTTAACAAGAAAAGATTTCTCTTCTGGGAGTAAACAAAATACGGAAAACACCAGCCAAGCAGGTTCATCTTTGGAAGAATTCGCTGCAGTGGATGATTATATTGTAAGTAAAAACCCCAATTTAGCAGACAAAATCATTTTGAAGTTTGTTCAAAGCTAAAAAAAAATATCATTAATGCAGATTGTGACGACCAAAATTAAATGAATAATGCAGTTCCTGTCCTCAGATCATCCGAAATAAGGAGCTTTATGAGATTTATATGCAGTTATTTAGACGCGCATTACAATTGTGAAATGAATAACAAAATGGAGGGCTTCGAACAATTTGTTGGCTATTTGATGCTAAGAAAGACAATGCAAACAAAAATATCAAATTATTTTCCAAAAGCTCAATAAATTTTTGTTTTTTAAAAAACTCGAAAATTTTGTGTTAAATTTCCCACAGCTCTTGTGTGTGAATGTTTTTGCTTCATTGATTTCTATTAAATACATGCATATGCATATATCTATTTGAATAAAAAGTACTCTAATAAACTTAATTTTTTTGTTGATATACGTTTATTTATCATGTTTTCGCAATATCCTTTAATACGAATTTCTGTTAACGCGAAAAAATATTTCAGTCCTCTCAGTTTCGTGTTAAGCAATTTTCACTGTATTTACCAAATTTGCAAAAAGGGGTAAAAAACAAGGACAGCAATGCTTTTTTTATCAATTTTTTTCAGTAGATATCAGGTTTAATGATCTATTTAACTCTTTAAATGAAAATTTGAATTTATATCCTAATTGAAATGGACATTTAAAAATAGGCATCATAAGTATAAACTATTTTAAATTACAATTTTTTATATGAACAAATATTGGAGAAAAAATGTATAAAAGCTTATGAATACCATCAAGAATTTTGATATGTTTAAAAATAAATATTACTTTTCAAAAACCATTTATTATTTCGTGGACTGAAAACTGAAATTTTGAAAAAGTATTAACTATATAATATTACAGAAAAAATGGTTTTAAAATTGAGCAAAATTATAAAAAAGTTAAATTTTGAAAAATACTAATTTTTAAATATTGATTATGATCACTGTGTTAAATCGTGTTTGTCTTAAGTAACAATATTAAATGTAAACATATAAGATAAGCCGTTTAATCGTTCTCATGAAATTAAGAAATGATATTTAAAATAAATGTGATACATTCTGAAGAAAGCTATTTACTACCAATAATTTCTGAAAATGAAATGATGAACAGTGATGAGCATCATTTTTCAAAGAAGATTTTAGATAAAAAGCTTAAATCTATCATAACCAATTCAATAAGTAAATTCCTGTCAATGATAACAATACATGATTTTGATTATCATTAACACTACCCTTAATATATATTCCATACCGGATTGTTGATACTGTATAAACGCGTGGTCCCTATTCAAACATTTCAAATATTCAGGAAGTCAGTTTCAATGCACAGATTCGCTAATAAATTCTATTGAATGTATTATAATTGAACTAATAAATATGGATGCATAAAATTTTGCTCAATTGGTGTAATTCTCTGTAGCTGCGAAACAGTGTTAAATATTGTTCTATTGTTTCTTTACTTACTGTGACTTAATAAAATTGTTTGAATTAAAGATAATTAATTTAGATTCTCTTCTCCTCAATATAGTCTTATTCTTCTTTCAAATATTCATGAAACAAAGTACTGATATAATTCAACAATTGCGATTTATGTCGCAATATTGAGTATGTTTATGCGTCACACTGAAGTAAAATTGTTTTACGTTATCAGAAAATGAGAGAAAATATAATCTTTTAAGACATATATGTTTAACTGAAAAAAGCTTGGGGACTTATACACTGTTTAAATATTTATATCAGAAACGAAGATTGCATACTGGAATGTTATTAATAATGCACTAAAACTTTCATGAAACTAAATTAAAATCATACACAGAAATGATTATCTCCAGTATTTAATTAGATTGTTATTTCTTTAGTTTGTGTATGTATGCATGCAATACTTTATGTTAAACTAAATTGCTATAATTCTAAATAATGGGTATGAAAATAGCAAGTTAGAATAAATTAGAAAGCCACAGTAATACAATAACAAACACTTAAGATTAAAACTAAGATTATACTGGGTGAAACTTGGTGTCTCAATACTCTAACCTTCCACTTTATTTGTCTATATAACTGGGCTGAGAAATAAGACAATAAAAGAAAATACTTTAAAAAAATTAATACTAAACTTAATTTTTAAAAATAATAAATTATGGTTTATAAAAACTAAAAAACACCCTCTTATAGTTAATCTTTTAGTCGCCAAATCTGGAATTAGTCGCCAGATACGGGATGGGATCGGAAAATGGGATCCTGATATTCAAGACAATGATTGTTTTCATTGTCCTGATGATCCTGATCAGAGGAATGGAACAAAATTATTAAATTATTGTATTGTCAACGGTCCTAGACAAGTGAGAAAAATTTCGAATTAATCTGACCTCTTAAAGTGGATAAAAATTGAGTTCAAAGTTTCCGTTACATATAAGTGAAGCTCATAAAAGGGAGTTAATATAAATCCTCATAATTATATAGTATAAAAAGTATTCTAATTAGAAGCGAGTAAAAAAATTTAAAAATACTAAAATTAATTTGCAAATATTTAATCGCTAGTACCCAAATGTAACAAAAAATAGTACACAAACTTTCATATAAAGATCCAAAGTATAGAAGACTATAGGAAAACATTCTCGGAGATAATACTTTTCATTAATACTCTTCAGAAAAAGCAAACTATGTTGTACTTAAAAAATATGGAATCGGTATATAAAATTTAAACATTTTTGAAAGAAGAGAAAATGTATACACTAAAACTAATAAATTCTCTAAATTCAAAAAAAAAAAAAAATCCAAACAAATTAGATGATAGAGACTTTTAGGATTAAATAAAATAATTCATTGATATTAAAATGAAAATTGTGGGTTAAATTTAAAAAAATAAAACTTATAAATATATGAATTAAGAAATTTTATATAATATTCATGTTCTAAATAGTATCTCATAATTTTTTCATAATTATTATTAATTTGATTAAAATTTTTATTTAAATAAATTTTATAACTAGATAATAATAATATTCTTTTAAGTAGATATATGTATATCACTATTCCAGATTGGAAATTTTATATTGTTAAAATTAAAAACATCCCTTTTATCAAAAATATTACAACTCAATTTATGATCCATAATGTGAAAAGTTGTCTTTGAAGTATAATGGTTAGTGTGTGTACTAGCCTAATGAGGCCAGTGGTATATAAAGTAGAAAAACTAATATTAGACATATACTATGGATTTTTACCTAAAACTATTACATCAATACATCGAACTAAATAAGAATCATTATATTAATAATATAAAAATAAAATAGCTAAACTATTGTTAGTGGGCCCACCTTGTGGTTTGCACGCACGAGTGTTATTTTTGACATCTCTATTTTCTGGAGAAAAATCTTTGCAGAATGCTCCATAATTTTGGACATGTAAAGAAAATATTTAAATTTACACTTAAGGTATTCGACTGGTTGCGCGACAACTTTTTTTTTTAAAAAAGGGAGATATGGGGAATTTTTTGTTATTTTTAGATTTGTTTAGTGCATTTTAAGAAAAAAGTACTAAAATTAAGAAGAGAAAAAGAAATTATTATTACTAAAAATGGGAAAAAATAGGTAAAAACTGACAAAAAATAGCATAAACGCGGCCCATTCTGCACCAAAGGTTTATGAACAAATTTTTAATTTTTTCAATCTAATGTGTTGCTGTATTATTCAATTTTGAAATGACTTTCAGGATAAGAGATATTTTCTTTTTTTACAATAACTATAGTACTTTATCTCGGTTACTATATGAAAATGCTCTAAAAGACATTGGTTATATTCACATAAGGGACTGTAAATTTTGTAATAAAACAGTGATTGATAAATCTGAAGGTTAAAGCACTTCTACTATTATACAAAACTTTCAGAAAAAATTTCAGTTAATTATGTTCAAAACTTTTTTAGCAATTGCTGACCCTTTGATTATTTTCAAAAAAATCTCATTTCGAGTAAAACGCGTTTTAAAGTATGACATCTTGCTTAAAGTAATAGCATCTGCTTTTACTAAAACACTTGTAGTTTTTGTTCTAGTAAACGGAAAATGATAAACTTGGTATTTTTTAAAAGCTAATAATGGCCCATAAAATAAAATCACAAAAGAAATTGTCAACTTTTGGCAAAATTCACAGCTTAGGGCAGTCGGATACCTTAACAGTGAATTTTCAGTGGCTTGAGCATTTACAGCATCACCGATAAGTTAAAAATGGAAAAACGAAGTCTGATTTCCCTGTAGAAAAAAAGACCTGGAGTTAATTTCTTAAGTAAGTAATATACTTGAAGAAAAAAAAATGATATAATTTCAAAGTTTGTAAGAACTTTTGTTAAAATAGTACTTGTATCCATAACTATAGAAACGTCTCTTAAGAAATTTTAGCCTTTTTCACATGTGTTTATAATACTGAAATTTGCGCAGTCAAATTTCACAGAATTTAGAACACTATTAATAACATGTAATTGAAATTTTGTGCCATAATTTAAAATAAAATATATCGACCAAATGCTCAATGAGATATGAGTATAAAATTTTTTTTTATAGCACATATGCGTAAAATATATTATTTTTCTTCTATAATTTTGTAGTCAATAATGTAGGTCAACTTATACTTGAAGAAAATCAATAGTATATCGTGAAAATCCATAAAGAGAGAAATTGATGATATAGTGAACCATATTTCTGTTATTCTCTGAAAGTAGCTGGCCGATAAGGATGTTCCGCTTAAGTGTCCTATTTAATCAAAAGGCACAGCGCGGTAAAAGTGAGTTACATAAATTTTTTTTAATGCACAAAACATATTGTAATAAAGATCTGTTTAAAAAATTAGTAAACTTAATTCAATGTAACCATCCTGTGTCAAAAATATAGAGAAATTTAAAATATTAATACGAAACCGTTTTAACGAAAATAAAAGCAAATATTGAAAAAAGCTAATTAAACAGGTTTATGAAAGTAATTAATTATATCCAGATTTTTTTATGAGATATACAGAAGTCAAAAAGAAATTTTTCCTTTTTCAACTTGATGGTGATATTCTAAATGATGAAGTCACTGAAACTTTAAAGTAAAGTGAGAGTTGTAGTTTGTCCTTTACATGTCAAAAGTTATAAAAAATATTTTCTGAAATATTTTCCTAGAAATTAGAAGAATATAATATCTTAAGTCCAAAGTGTGTGTTCAGGGGCATTTGCTTTATCTCTATTTATCTATTTTTACATTTATAAACGTCCGTGCAGACTGTGCGCTGACATAATAAACCGGTTTTACTGATAAAATTTTTTTATTGTACGTGGCATTAGGAGTGAATCCAGTACTACCATTAGCAGTAACCTTCATAGCATTAGTATCAAAATTGTTTATAAAGAATGGTAGATAAGTCAAAACAATTCTACCGAAAATCGGAATAGCGAGCGGAAGTCGCTTGAGATCAGGAAACCAGGTAGCTACAGAACAGCTGCTACATAAGGATGATACACTTCATGATCTTCGCAAAAAACATGCATATGCTCTACGAGTTAGATCCTGAAACGAATTAGTTTTTATAGTCAGCAAATAACAAGGGACCATTCGAATTTGCTTAAAAACGGGAGAAAATGGCTTTTGTCGATTACATAACGCCGAAATACGATTGCTGATCAATAGAAAAATGTTTTCTGCTCTGATGAGTTAAGATTATTTGTTCATGACGTTGATGGCAATATCAGTATGCGGAGCATTGCAGAATGAAGCCAAGAATCCAGCTTGCCATATAATTCAATATGTCATGTCGGAAGGAATTAAGAGCTGTCATATATTTAGAATTAACTATTTTCTCTCCTTAATAGTTTGATAAACTTCTAGAGTGGGTGCCTTTAGACTATTTGATTTCATCAATGTCCAAGAAATTGATGGAGACAATCAAATTCAGTGTATTCCCACGCAATACTAATGGCGAATAGCAGGGTGTTCCTAGGAGTGGGTTACTGAATGTATATATATATATATATTCACTATATTGACTAGTTATCTTAGGTTTATAACTATTTTGTGTATATTTATGAATATTTATATACGCTCTATAACTATGCCCCATGGAGGAGTTATATGAATAGAAAGAAAACCAATACACATTAAGCCCATGCACAAAAAAAAAAGCACTAACAGTATCATGTGATTTGAATGCTTTATTCAGGTAATACAGCTACAAGAACACAAAAGAAAATCAGTAAAGCACTGGTCAACCTCTGGCCCTGGTGCTAATTGTTATCTGGCATTGACTCGGAGAATTAGTTCATGCACTTCAGCTGGATTGGTTATTATACGCATTTCAAATTACAAGCTAGATCAGTGAGTTCCAGGGGTGAATAAAAGGTCTTAAAGTTTAAGTAACACTGCCTAAATATTTAAACAGGGAGGACATCTGAGGGTCACGTCGACCAAATAAGTGCTGGAGAAGCTGGAAGACGTACATTAAAAAGACGTGCTATGTGTGGTCGAGCATTACCCTTTTGAATGTAACTACACCTTTCGCCGTGATGTGAGGAATCACTAATGGCAACCAAAAGGATCCAGTTATCGTGAATCAAATAATACCCTATACCATAATTTCTGGTAGCCAGGTAATGTGGTGGATGACAGTCTAGTGAGTTTTCTACCACTATATCTTTTTAAAGAAGGATTCATCATATATATATCTATATATCTAAGACTATTCTATCATGACTATAGTTATCTTAGGTTTATAACTATTTTTTGTATATTTTTGTAATATACATATATATATACCAGCCACTTCGCTGGGTATTTTATGTTGTTATATAAATATACATTTTGTTTATATATGTATACATTATTGATATCTTAGCATTAAGAATTCAATTGTATTGAAAAATATTCTAATAACTCTCCCCTCTTGATTTAAATAAACTTCTAAAAATAATTTCTAAAATTAAGATAGAATTATCTTTTACGCTCTCGTAACCCTCTTCCCAAGTGGCTTTTCACACAACCCCTTTTTAGTGGATCTCTACTCTGTAAAATAAAAATGCTTGCCAAATTTCAAGTCTAAATCTAATAGTTCGAAAACGGAATCTTTTTTTTATCAATAAGCTTCAGTAACCACCTGTGAGAGTCGATTTCTGGAAGACACATTCTAAGAGAATTTCAATAAAAAAAAGAAGCATAGATACCAAATTTCCTTACTGTAGGTCTGGTAGTTCGGAAACGGGAATTTTTTCCTTTTTTCAATACACCGCAACAAATCTCTGGTCCCCAATGGGTGTCGATTTCTGTAAAGCTTTTCTTAGCAGATTTCCATCAAACTTTCACACCAACCTCCCAGAAACTCCTTACTCCCCCCCCCAAAGGATTCAATTTCCGTAAAACCCTTTCTTAGCGGACCTGTATACAACAAAAGAAACATACACATAAAATTTCAAGTCTGTAGGTCTAACAGTTCAAAAACGGGAATATTTATCTGTAATTCTCCTTATGCCCTCGCAATGCCCCTTAGGAGTAAATTTTCGCAAAGCTCTTTTTTGAGCGGACCTCTTTGTTGTCAATTTTGCAAAATTTTGTCAATTTTTGCAATTTTTGTTTTTCTGTAGCGAGTCTCTACTCCATGAAAGGAACGTGACAATTAATTTTCAAACCTGTACGTCTAATACGTCAAAACCACGAGTATTTATGAATAACATCACTTTATTCCTCGCAACGCCCCTTGGGGCTTCCTTTGCACAAATCCATTTCATAGTGAATCTCTACTTCATGAAAGGAGTCTGCCTACAAAATTTCAAGTTTGTACGTCTATTAGTTTAAAAACGAAAATAATTATCTACAACACCCCTTAAGCCCCTACAATGTCCCCTTATAAGTCAATTTTCACAAAATCTCTTTTGTAGTTGATTTCTACTCCATGAAAGGCACACGCCTACCAAATTTCAAGTTTATAGATTTAATTGTTTTGGAGATATCGTGATGAGTGAGTCGCTTTTCTTCTTTTTATACATAGATACACACATTTATAAGGCTAAAAGTTTGCTACATATGTTATGCTACTTTGGCTATCTTATTTTTGACCTGCACTGTCTTGTTATAAAAGATTTACGGCAATTTAGTATATCAGATATTATATATATTATAATAAATTGCTATATATAAACAAGTCAGTTAAAGTATTTAAAATTATTGAATTCTACGATTTAACTTGGTATTTTATCGAATAACAATTACGTGATTGTTAAAGTATGGAATACGAACCTCGAAAATTTTTTGAACTGGTTCGAGCTGCTATTAGTTAGTTTTAAACCACAACTCAAAGTGTCATCACAGCAATCATTGCTCTAATATAGTATTACGAATCTTGTATAAAATAGTGTAAATAATTTGTATTTGGATATGTAAGGCATTTATATTGCTCTATGCTATATTTATTTTGTGTTAAAACTGTAATATTCGCAAGCAACGCTGTCCCTTACTTTATAATGGCGATTGAATGAGAACTTGGTGAAATCTTGGCGATAGAGCCAAATTAGCATCTTTTTCGGCGACCATGTTGGCAACCATTTTTGATGAGTTCGGGACCCTCAGGTTTTTTCTGGAAATTTGTGATGAAATTCACTAATTTCAAGACATATGACGCAAGCGGATCTTTCTCGAAAGATCCACGAGGCCTATAAATAGAGTGATGTTCACTGAAAATGAGTTAGCTTTAACTAGCGATTAGTAGTCTTTACTTGACTATGAAGAGTCGGGTAGCGATTAGCTCGGCTGTTGAGTAGGACGAGAGGTGCTTGTGAATAATCTAGCCTATTTGTATTTTAGACACTGATATTGTGTCTGAGCATTTTAGAAGGTGTGAAGTCCTTCTGGTATTTATTCTGCAAATTTTTCTCTGCTTAACCCTCCGTTTCAAGGATTGATTTTCGACAACAAATTCTCATCGCTCTTAAAGAACAGTCTTGTTCTTTGCGACTTATTTGCATAAAATCCTTGAACCCCGATCAACGTAACAATATTACAAAAAGTAGAACAAAGGTATTTCAAAATTTAAATTATTATATTAATATTCTCTTAAATTTTCGTTAGAAAAAGTTAACACAATGTTTTTCTGGAGCAACAATTTTTCTTCCCCCAGTGTGTATTTGTTGATAAAATTTATATATATTAAATATAACTATTTCTGTGCAACATATATATTCTTTTTCTTCCTTTCTGTTTAACTAATGTCAGCAATATGAGCAATAATAAATTATATCATCTTCTTTTCCTTATTATTTGTCAATTAATCATCCACAAAAGGGATAAAATGTATTTTTCGAGAGATTTTAACTATTTATGATTCATTAATTCAAAAAATAACTTTGAAATTGTTTATTTTTCACTTCAACGGTCTATCATTATTTATTTCATAGAATAATTAGGTAAAGTATGAAATTTTTCATCTATTATATACTTTAACTGATTTTTCTAGTTATTTCATGAAATTCCTAGTTATTCTATGAAATAACTAAATTTTACAATTTTAACGGTAACATATATATATGAGAGTGTTAAGCATATCGCACTCGAAATTTTGCTCTTCGACTTTGCATAGTTTTAGTGTGTGTTAAGATAACAGTTTATTTAAATAAAAAGTACATAGAAACGGTGCATTAAACTGACGAAAAATCAGTTTGAATTCATAAGAATGTACTTTTGATTTCTATTTAAAAGAATGATTAATTGAAAATAGTCTGCTTTGAGATTTTAAGAAATACTTTCATTCATAATGCGAGAGAGAAATATACTCCAATATTTTGCAGTCTAAACATTTATAAAAACAATTTAAAACTAAACATTTTTTGAGAGAAGGATTTCTTACATAAAACTTTTTAAATGTCATAATAGTTGCCTATTTATCTGTCAGTATATGGAACGAATATCTACATTTCGGAAAGGAAACGCAAGCCTTGTATTAAATATCCATACTATCCGTGGAAGTGCGATTCAACTTCCCTTCTAGTATGTTAGTAAATCTCAGCTCAATTAAACTCGTCTCTGAATTGATGAAAATAAATATTTTATATGTATACTTTCCACCAAGTTGAATCTCTAATCCTAGAGAGCACGAGAAACCACTTTGAAAGCTAATTTTCACACAACATTATATCTGCCAGAATAGAGGTATAAATTGCTGAGGCGAATGAATATATTCGGCTTTTAAATTGAGTGATCTGGTTTATTGGATTGACTTGTATTTATCGAGTTTAAATTTTCAAAAACTTACACTTCGAATAATTTTTTCCTATAATCATGTACTTAATTCTCATTTTTATTTAAATTTTTCATTTTTGAGCATTAAAGATTTTTTTCTTGTTTTTGACAATAGAAGAGAAATAAAGGGCATCTTGAGAAAATAGTATTCATTACAAGTGTTTGATAAATGTAAAAAATTTTTTATTAAAAAAAATTCTCAATTTTGGTTTAACAAGTTATAATTTTAAATGTTTCTTTTTGTTTTTAAAATTTTCAATCATTAACAACTCCAATTATTCATGTTGATCAATTACGTTCTCATCGTATGACGTTAATCTAGGAAGTTGTATTACATGTAACCTGTCTTGAAAAATTATCCTGATTTTGAAAAAGTTTTTATTCTAAGTAGATATTCATTTAATATTTAAAGCTTTTTTTATTAAAATAAGTGAGATTTAAGCTTCAATTTCAATAAAACTTTTAATAGAAATGAATGAGAATTAATTTTCTACCATAGCCTACTGTTTTTAGTGAAGAAAGGCCGTGGGTAGTTTAGTGGTTAGAGGATCGGACGTCAGACCGGAAGGCCTGGGTTCGATGTCCAATGCCACTAAATATCCTCCGAGTACACACGGAGAACGTGCTCGTTAAATCATTGGGTCCGAAAGTCTTGTGGACGGTCGTAGCAGCAACCACGGGTGCAAGGGGCTGGAGAATATTTCCCTCTCCTCCGGTTATATGCCTAAATTGTGGAGGTGGAGATAGGTGGTGCTTCCATCTATCGTGTAGGAACCGAGCCAAATCGTACTGTCACCTCCATGGTGCTCAAAGTTAAAAGCTAACGACAGGCGTACACCTAGCCCCTTGCCACGATGAATTTCATGGGCCTCTATCTGACACCGTCAGACAGGTGGTATTAGAAACAACAACAACAACAGAGAAGAAAGGTACCCTGAAGTTAGTATTCATTAGAATTGCTTAGTAAATTTAATGAATTTTTTTATTAAAAGGAAAACTCTGAGTAATGTAACTACAAATTTTGGCTTAAAAAGTTATATTTTGAACTGTATCTCTTTGTTTTTAAATTTTCTAATTATTAATAAATCAAATAATTATTGATTAGAATTATCAGATGATGTTGACAAATTACGTTTTCACCGTATGACGTTAATCTAGATAAATGTAGTGCATTTAACATGCCTTGAAATCCTCCTGATTTCGAAATGTTCGAACTCTAAGTAGATATGCTTTCAGTATTTTAGGCATATATTTATTAATTAAAATCAGTGAGAATTAAACTTATTGATGCTTATACAAGCTAAGGAAAGCAAAAAGTTCATTAATGGAAACTAAAAGAAAAGTTGTTGTTTGCCTTTTAAGATAATTAGATCTATATCGGTAACAAAAACTTTGTTTTCCCCCTCCCCTCAAAACATACGCGAGAATTCTTTACAAAAATTCTATGACAACTTTGAACAGATAATCTAGCGAAGTAGTGAAAATGAATAAAAATTCTTTTCTAACAATAAACGAATCTAGAACAACATAAGAATCTGAACCAAAAAATCGATAATAATAAAATAAGTATCGGAAAATTTCAGACAACATTGACATACTCATACATCATCCGTGTTTTGAGTTTTAAAGTAAAAAAATAATAACAGAAAGTTCTTGCTCTTAAAATAAAAAGCAGTAACTACTACTGTAGTCAAAAATAGGCTTTGAACTATTTACTTTGAGTGTTGTCCTATATCTGCATAAGTTATACATAAAACTGCTAATGGAATAAAAATGAGCAAATTAAAAGAACTTTTTTCAGGTTAATTTTTACAGGTTTCCCGTATAAAATTTTGTACAAGTCTTGAGATTAATATGAAAGACAATGATAGTTGTAGTTAGGTATTGTTACCAAAAATGTTTTAAAAGAGGCGAGTTTCTTTAGTTTATTAGTTTACAGTTTATTATTTGCCAAAATCTTTAAAAATTTGATTAAGAAAAATGGTCTTTACCTGCTGCTTCTCTTACTATTTCAGTGACAATGGCTCATCAATTTTCTACATTGATGAACCAGAAATACAAATGAAAATAATATTGGCAGTAAAATTAAATTAATATGAGTATTTTAGTTCTCAATGACATACTGAATGAATGTAAATGTTTTAAGAATTGAAATTCAGTTAAAAGTTTCCTCGGTTTTTACTGCTTCTCTAATAAAAAGGACTAAGAAAAATTGAGGTATCCGACTACCCTAAAATTTTGAATTTTGCGAAAATTGACAAATTTTTAAAAAATTTTGTTTTCTATATCATTTTAATAGCTTTATAAAAATACCAAGTTTATTATTTTCCGTTCACTAGAACAAACACAAGTGTTTTAGTAATAGCAGATGCCATTACTTTAAGCAAGATGTCATGCTTTGAAACGCGTTTTACTCGAAATGTGCTTTTTTGAAAATGCTCAAACGGGGCCAGCGATTGCTCAAAAAGTTTTGAAAATAATTAGCTGAAATTTTGTGGATTCGTTTTGTATAATAGTAGAAGTGTTTGAACCTTCAGATTTATCAGTCACTGTTTTATTACAAAATTTACAGACCCTTATGTTAATATAATCAGTGTTATTTTAAGCAATTTCATATAATAACTAAGATAAAGTGCTCTAGTTTTCGTAAAAATTAAAATATCTCTTGTCCAGCTGGTCACTTGAAAAATGAATAGCATAGCAACATATCAGAATAGAAAAATTGAAAATTTGTGTATAAACTTTTGGTACAGAATGAGCCGCGTTTATGATATTTTTTGTAATTTTTTACCAATTTTCCACACACACTTTAGTAATAATAATTTCTTTTTATCTTCTTAATCTTAGCATATTTTTCTTAAAATGTACTATAAACAAATCTAAAAACCACAAAAAAACCCTATATCTCTATTTTTTTTAAAATAAAAGTTGCCGCAAATAGTCAGATACCTTATTGAGGCTGGGCTCAAGCTGAGGAGTATAATATAGAGGGATTTGTGGATTAATGGTTCAGATATATTCCGAATAATATGATTTATTTTGAGGTATTCTTTCTGAAAGCATCTTTTCAGAATTATGTTCATCATCTTGGATTTAAATGGAGAAAGAGAACGTCTTTTTTAGAACAATTTTTATTAAGGATCATTAATACTTAATTATATTGGTTACACTAATTCCCAAGTCCAATATTTGTTTCAAAGTTCACTGAGATGCTTCAAAAACAATCCCTTGAGTTATCCAGAAGCATAATAATATGTTTGTGACATGTTATGAAAGTTTGAAACAATAACAACGAAACGTATGGGCTTAGCATCACATTTTTTTTTTGTCCTTCTTTTCAAGAAACATAGAGTTAAATCTTCATGGGGTGTTAGCATCATAATTAAAATAAATCATAAATTTGTTTAGAGAATAGTACTCCCTTTTTTAAAAAATATGGGGGTTAAACCCTTTCTTAAAAGAATGTTGAACTTATTTTGAGCTTCTCTTTGGATCTTTCTTGGCATTAATTTCCGTTGTTTAAGTTACCAGGAACAAAATAGAATCCTTTACTCTATAACTTTCTCCTAAGTCATTGAGAATCATAGATCCAAAAGTATGATTCACAAAGAGTTAGTTTCCTTATCTTGCTTTCTTAAAAGCAAGATAAATATCTCTTTTGTTGACACTTATTAAGAAGATTCTTGCAATAAATTTTCATCTATTTTTATTTAAAAGATATTTGTGTTGAATTTTATTATACCTCCTGCTGTTACTGCAGACTATACCAAAAGATTTGTATTTAAACTTTCTCAAGATTAAAAATTTTAATAACAATAGATTTTTTTTATTCAATTGATGTCAATAAATATTTTTTAAAAGATACGTAGAGTCTTTTACACATATATGCATTTATTTTTTTTGGGTACTCATTCGTTGTTGTTTTATGATTTTTATTAGAAGCTATACTTATAAAAATCTTTATTTTTTTAAAAAACCACTGATTTTTTTTATTTTTAAAGTGAATAAAACTCTCAAAAAATGTAAATTTTATAACTTTTATTGTGAATTACAGAATATATGGTTCTTTAGCTTTATTTGAAAAAAAAAGTTAACGTGAATTTCATTAAAAAAATAAGCACTATATCACAGCAAAAAATCTGATTTAATTTTTGAAACAATCATTAAAATACTTTTTCAGTGCATGTTTATGGTTTTTTGTTATTAATTTTTTCTACAGACTTTGATTTTTAACGACACGTTAAACATTATTGTGCATTAAATAGAATTGGTCTTTCGGGCTTTGATGTTATGCGGTGTCGAAGCTTGTGTGAAATATATAACTAAAATGTTTTTGGCATTTATCAGAAATTCTAAATTAAAAAGTCCTCGCTAGTATCTTTTGTTAGATCTAGAGTAAGATTAATTAATCAAAACTTAAACCAACTGGACTTTTAGGTGAAACGTTACTGATAAAAGCTTGTAATTTGATATTTTTTTAACTAGATATTTATTTCCTTAAGAAACCTTTCTTTTATCTTTATTTACTTGTACGCATTTATTATGATGTCTAGAAGCAGGGTTTAGCAAAAAGGACTTGAAGTTCAGGAAAATACCTCATGCTTATCACAGTGTTAAGCACGAGTTAAGAAAATATTTTTATGTAGAATAAAAAAAAATCCTCGCTTGATGAAAATAGCTGTAGCTGATTGAAAAAAGATCTCGAACGAGATGCTTGAATCTTTTTACTTTCTACCTGGAATGTTTTTGAATTTCTTGCTATTATTTAAGTAAGTGATCCTGAATTTTTAAGAAAATATCTTCTTATTATAAAAATAAAGCATTAGAATAATATGAAAAATTAGCTTTTCAGTTTTTGTAAAACAGAAAATTTACATTAGTAATGCTAAATTCTTCTTTAAGCGTTGGTAGCTGATATCATACCGCACAGTTTTAAATTGTAGAAAAGGAAAAAATAACCCAGCCTTTAATGTGTTTTTTACGATTAACTTGTGTAAGAAGTCCAGTTACTCGAAAGAATGTTACCACGTAACTGCATGTTTGCCACGAAGTCATGATCGTTAAATGAATATTTTTGTTCGTAAAAAAGGGTATGCCCATATGAAAACCAGAAGCTAATGAATAAAAGCATTTCTTTAAAATCCGAAATGAATTTTTTATTTTTTCAATCAAGAGTGATTATGATGTAGCTTTTCACATATAAAAATGATTTTGTTTGCATTTATTTTTAGAATGTTCTTTTGTTATATAATAGAGTTTGAATTATACATAAATATATTCAATGAGAATGAATAGAAATCAAACAACTGGACTAGAGTATAGCAATTGGAAAATGTATAGCAAATTTAATACTTGGTGTGAGTATCCGCCGATTATTACATCACAAACTTCCCAAAAAAACTTCAACTGTCCTATAAAATAAATTGAAAGAAAAAATAAGCCAGCTATACATATAATTGTGGTATATAGATTTTAAATAAAATCAAACGAATATCTGTAATAAATTAATATAGAATATAAAGTAACCATCATCTCATCACATGTATAAACTGTATGAGTTTATGATACATGAAAAACCTTTTGAAAATATTTTGCGCTACTTTTTATTTCTTTAATCTTATTTTGTTTGTGGAAGTTCTGGGGTTGAAATTGAAACATAATTATTTTATGTTTATGCATTATGTATTACTTTATTTAAACATCCTTATTAAATATCTGAATTTTATAATTTAATTTGTGTTTTAGAAATTTATATTGAACTAAGAAAAGATGAACTTAAGGAAGTAAATTTATTTCAATATATAAGAGGCTATCCAATACTCTTGCAGCATTTAAATTTCATATTTTCAGGAGCTCTACATTGAAGAGTTTGATCTGTTTTATTGTGTGAAATTTAAACTACTTTTTGTTTGCTTTTCCTCATTTAGTCTTATTCTTTTACATACATTGTTAGAACTGTAAGATGAAAATAAATTTTCAGTTAACCTTTTCACGCAATCATGCCAGTAATGCACGTCTTCATATAACCTTAATTTTATTCATGTTAAGAAAAAATTACTTTTTTAGCTGGGAATATTTATCCAGTTCAACATTTGATTTTTTTTTCTGATCAAAAATTTCCTTTGTATTGTTGTTCTGAAAATGCCTTTTTGTTTGCATTGTGCTTTCCAAAATGGTTCCATCTCTATTCTTAAAAGTCCAAAGGAAATGCATAAGCTCTAGTCGTCGAATTCTTATTTCGTAGCAGTCGATACAGATTAGGGAAATGGTTGACGATACCAAATCCACATTATGCAATTTCTGAGCGATGTACTCCTATAATGGTCTTCTTCTTATAGCTCAGCCTATTTTTGGTTTTTAACATGTTTTAAAATTCATGTGGTCTTCTGCCTGTGGGAGTTTCTTCAAACTTTCCAACTAAAATGAATTGTTTTATATTCCTTGCAATGGATTTAAGTTTTTAATTATTTTAACTTTTGCATAAATAAGCGTTCCAAATTATTCTTGAAATGCTTAAGCAATAACATTCTTTTGGAAAGCAAGGAATTTTTTGATGTTATCAATACTTCACCTTTAAATTTTTTACTTATACAAATAATTATGTAAGGATATTCCATGAGAGTAACTAATAAAATAATCTGAAGTGTTAGCATTGGTCAATTCAGTTAGACAAATCTGTTAGATGGAACTAATGACTTGTGTATAAATGTAGTCAGTGATAAAGCTTGTGAGTATCATTGCCAGATATTTTCTTACGAAGTTGAAGGTGCAAACCTGATTTCACATTAAAATTTCATTTTGCAAAAGAACTATTGTATATTTTGAAGGGAACTGGGCCTGAAATTCATCACGAGGTGTGGTACAGAAAAAAGAAATGAAACACCATACCTATTATCTTCCTCGTGGTTTGAACGTGGTTCATCAACTTGGCTTTGTATTACTTATAGTATAGGATCCCAAAGTGGTTCCTACGCACCTCTGGGATCCTCGTGACTAGAATCTCACCACCACAATCAATAACTTATCTAAAATATGGCGGTATCAAAGAGTCGTACATCAATTCGACAGTTTAGTACTACTCTGTGCATGATCCTGATATGTGAAGTTAATGCAACAAACTTTCTTATTTTTGAACGGAAAGCAATATTATTCTTTGTATCTCAGCTCATCTATCTCATTGAAAACAACAGTGTTCTATATTTTACAGAAAAAGTTATAGTTTGAATATAAATTCTACTTCACATATATCACAATGTTTTTCATATTTAATTCTTACATCAGCATTTATCATTCAGGACATTAAAGTGGAATTTGTAATTTTTCTATTATGTATTGATATAGAGTTATTTCACTTGCAGATTCAAGGCCAAGGTTTCAGTATAAAATGGGGTCCATGGGTACAAGTTTGGGATCCACTGCTCTAGAGTAGGGGTCGGCAAGCTAAGGCACGCTTGCCACATGTGGCACGCGGTACAATTCTCAGTGGCACTCTGCACTACTCCACAAATTTGTCAATTGTTGAGTGGATTGAAGTTGTAATAGACCTTATTTGACGAACATCCTCAGAATTATAGACATTTACGGAATTTCGAAATTTTTTTAAAGATAACTCTAAAAATAAATTTACAACTTTTTTGTAAATAATCGAATGTCATTTCTGGAGAGATTTAATTGTTTGAAGAGAGAAATTTGCCTGCTTTTTGCTGTTGGCTCTACATATCTAGGTAAAAAAATCTTTCCTCGTATGAAATATATTTTGAGTCCACAAAAAAATTGTTTAACAACTGAATGCTCAGAATCGTGTCAAATTGAAAGTCACTCTTTATCCCTCTAATTTTGTAGTATGAAAGTAGAGCGGTGCAAGCACTAGGTTTGCATTAAAAATTTTATTTATCTTTTTTTTTAATTGTATTGAAGGGAAATACTTGTTTTTTTATTTTTGGTGAAGAAATGGTTAGATTTTATAGCGCTTATTTATTTGTTAAGAAATATCTTTACATGATGCAAAAGTACTATGCAATAAAAATGTAAGTATGAATTATTGACCTATAATTCTGCTTGCATTATCGCGGGAATAGAATTATTTCAAAAATATCTTATTCTGTGGCACGTTGAATGATATTGGTAGATCGGTTTGACACGCCACAGCTAAGAGGTTGCCGACCTCTGCTCTAGAGCAATGTTAATTCAAAAAGCAATCAACTAACTTAAGTGCTGATCATTATTGATTGGAGACATTGTTCAGATGAATAATACCAAACGAAATAATATAAGCCTTTTCACATAAAATATAATTGCCTAGAAATTATTATCCGGTCTAATGCAGAAACTAGGAAAGGAAAATACCGTTTTAGTCGTCTTTTTGTCACTTTATCATGGTTTAAATATATGAGGTTCACGTAATAGCCTTCATGAAGCTCTTGAGTAACATTGATTTAAATAAATTCCATATCGAATTATAAAAAAAGATATTGTCAATATATTGTCAGCGAACTATGTCTCAAATTAAGAGGTCTGCCACGAATATATCTTTCTTTGAAATTCATATAAGTTAATAAAAAAGAAATAATAAATGGTTTTATATAAAAAAAGAAAGATATTTCGAAGAATAAAGATACGAATTTTATAATTAAAAAATCCCACTATTGAAAAAATCGTTAGAAATGTGCAATAATTACATTTTTAGTTATTGACAAAGTGGCAAATTGGAATTTTCAGCCAAAAGAAATGCCTCTACGGACAGTCATTGGAAGACTCATCCATTAGTTTTCATCGACTTAGAGTTTAATTAATACCAAAAACCAATTGTGTGCTATTCTAGAAAGCCTGCAAATAGATAAAAGTTTGCTTAATAAATCGAAAACTCATTGTTTTTATTAAATTTTCTCCTCTTTGTATATTAAAATACTCTAATTACCTTAAGATATCGTATTTATGCGTTATTCTGCTGCTGTAAATTGATCTGTATTTTATTATTTATTCATAATTAGCTATTTATTAAAATATTTTACTTTAACGTGTTCCTGAAACTCTAGGTGTAATGTAATTATGTCCATCCCCTCAGGGAAATTATTAAACGATCCTCTATCAATGAATTCTTATTTATCAATTTCCTGGATAAATAATAATTCAATTAAGAAAAATTAACTTAGGTGTTAATATTGACTCTAAGATAATATATTTTTTTTTAAAAAAAAAACATTCTATTCATTCCCGGATTAGGATAAAAAATTAAAAAGTTTTGTTAAAAAGATTAAAAGTATTACAATGCCTAAAGATATGTGGATAATAAAAATGTTGTATTAGCTTTTTTAATATAATATTAACGATAAAAGTGTTGAATCGCAAAAATGGATAAATTTGCAGTAAATGTTAACTTTTTATTAGATTGTCGATATAGATATTCACAGAAATCTACATTAAAAGTATGAATAATACCATGAAACATTTAATTAAAAACTTTACCATAAATTTCTTGAGGCCTTAAATTTGTACAGATTCCAGTTTATATATCATTTTGAATTTTAAGAATGTAAAACTAGCTTTCCATTAGAGCTCCTGTGGCACTAGAGCCCCTGTGGTCTTCTTGGTAGAGTAATGGGTTCGTAACCAAAGGGTAATGAGTCCGGCTTTCGTCTATCATATAAAAATGCTCGTTAAATCTGTCAAAGCTGAAAGTTTTCACATAGAGGTGTGAAAATAGGAAAGTTTGATGTTTCGTTCGAATGCTTTTCCTCTTCATTTGATTGTGGTTCAGAATTCCAAGGTCCAATAGCACACGAGTTGCTTGTAGTTGCGTTAGTTAAGAATCAATCAGTAATTTGTTTTAAATTTGTTTTTCAACTAATAGTTATGTAACGGGTTTATCTGCGAGTCTTCACTAATCCTTTTGGGGTAAATCTGTTTCTTTTAAATGTTGTTCTGTTGAAAATTTCATTCCGAAGCAGAAGACACGGTTAATGCAAATGAAGGGTTATATTTAAGCATTAACTCTTAGGTACGCGAAGTTAGTGGTTAGTGGAAAGTAGTTGAGATGTAGTCGAGAGTTAATCGATGATTAATTGCTAAATAATTAAAGATTGTTAACTGACGATTTAGTCAATAAGTTAGAATTGAATAATAACGACTGGAGGTCGAATAACTGAGAACGGAATTACGGTAATTTAGACGCAGACATCCAAAGTGTCCAAGATTAAGTTAAGTGAATTATAATTATGGGTTAAGTATCCTTTCTGATTAGTAATTGCTCCTATACGTAGTAAAAGTGTACATTTCCTACCCTGGGTTGTTGATTTAAGAGTAAGAATAATAAATTAAAATTTTTCTGATTACGCGACTGATCTTTATTTTAACTTTCAAACACCAATAAACGCAAAAACGCTTTTATTGCAGTTATTATTATCACTTTTTTCATTTTATTACATATATTATAAGTGTAGAAAGATTAATAATTAATTATTTATAAAATAATTCATTTTGTATTCTTTCATACTTTATTAGCATCGTTTTCAGAAAAATTCACATTTTAGGTTAATACGTATATTTAACCCCTTAAATGGTTTGTTCGTACGTTGTACGGGCTCTGATATTTTCTTCTTTCACTTCTTGATTAGCACGTACTTTTAATTTATATAGTGAGATTATTATTTCTAGGGTTTTTAAGAGACACAGTTTGTCCATGGTAATGAAATACTTCTCATCCGAGATTTTCTTTGTGGTAAAAAGGGTTGAGTTTTCTTTGAATTCAGGAATTTTGATTCTTAAAAATTTTCGATAAGGAACAAGGGACGACAAGACAATGCGCAGAAGAAATGAAAAATAAATAATCCAAGAATTCAAAGCATCATGTAAGACTTTGTATTACATGATGCTTCCAATTTTGTGTGTATATAGTATATATGCACACACTTAAAACCTTCAACCGCTTGAAAAAGAGGTACGAACATGAAATGTTTTTGTAAATTTCAGAGACATTCTCTTAAGATTTATGAAACATTTTTCATAGCATGAAGAGTGTACTTATAAAAAGCAAATACTTAGGGTTTTTTGTGTTCCACAATTATAAAATAAAAAATAGCGTAGAAACTTTAAAACTGAAAATTAAAAAAATAAAATTCTTCCATCTTCTTATTATATTAAGTATTAGGATTAGTTATATTCAATAAACAATGTTCTTTTTTTTTGTAAACATTTTAAGCACAAAAAACGAACGCTTAAGGGGTTGAAGCAGTCAAATTGAGAACAGTCAATTCATTTTCATGATGAATTTCATTTCCAAAACGAATCTTGTCAAAATTGTCTGCATTTCTTGTTTTTATATTCTATGGAATGTGAATAGACTTCAAAAACTTGAAAGTAAAAAATAACCTGAGAAGTATTTTGTATCCTCACCCAGAGCAAAAAGAGGAGGAAATTAGTCTAATTAATATTCACTCGCATTGGATAAAGCTGGGAACTTCGTGACTGGTGATATTCGAGTAGAAGTGCGATTTCGCGTTCCGATTCAACCTAAGATCATCATATAAAATAGCAAGGTTTGCTATGCGTCAAATGGAAATGGATCCAAAGCGTGGTTTGATAGTCAACAGACTGAGCTAGTTTTATTAATTAAATTTACTTTGAAATTAGTAGTGCTACACCAGTGGTCTTCGTATAATTTTAGAGAGAGGAAGTAACACATTAAATCGTTATTGAACAATTTATATTTAGCTGAATTTTATCAAGTAGAATCCATTGACATTATGTTATAGCCAGCAAAATCTGCTAATATATATTCACATCAACCAAATCGAGATGCATTATTAGATGAATAACTGGAAATTAGTGAATGAGTGCGTTTATCAACGTCGCTCTAAAAAGTGGCACAGTGCTTCTCAAACTTTAAAGTTTTACGAACCAATTTTCAATCATAATTTTCATCACGCCCCTCCCCCTTGCGATAATAATGTACTTTGACATTAAAGTAACACAATACGACTTTAATTATTAACCGTACAAATGATCAAATTAGTACTTTGTATACTATTTTGTAAACGATCAGCCCATGAAAGTCAATAGTAATTATTAAACTTGTTCTTAACTTAGTATTGATAAATTAATTGTCAAACACCTTGTGCACTCCTGATACATTTATAAGTATATTATATCAGCGTAAATGTGTATTTTATTTTTTACTATGTTAAAATGTATTTTGTTTTGAACCTTTCAGTAAATTAATAATTTTTTAAAATTATCTTTTACTTTCGACTTTTCGATATGCTCGTAATCCCCCCCCTCCCTTAGGGTTAACACGCTTCTCAATGGCGTAATGTACACCCCTGCCACCACCGCATCTCGGGGGGGGGAGGTGAGGCAGGGTTATGGGGGCCCCAAGCCTGGCTGACGCTATGTATGTATCTTTTGTAAGATCCGGATTGGGGCCTAAAACAGGACTTTGCCGGAGGGCCCTAATATTCTCCTGTTACGAAGGTACTCTCTAGAGGGGCGTGTCCCACAGTTTGAGAAACTTTGGAGTAGCATAAGGCTCCTGGCAACGGAACTGGTAATTTTGAATCTCGGTCAAGTCACTTCTCTCCAAACTACCACACCACGCCAGCAGGAGGACTTTGAGCCCCTCTACACTTCGTGTCTTTAGTGGCACTAGGACTTGAACACGTGACGCACCGACCACGAGTTCATGACCATGATCATTCGGTTACCGTGGCCACCTTGATTATAGGTCAAAATATTCAAGAATTGTTTTAAATACATTTAGTTGAAAAATAATGTACTTGATAATATATAATTCTGAATATCTCAATTTGTCAGCTTAATATGGTTGTGTTTTTAATATTATTTTCAATTTTTAGGAAAAACTGTTTTATTATAATCCAAAAAGTGATAAAAACATCCATGTTTTTGTTCAGAACTCTTCATTAATGCAGAATATTATTAATTATATTTTTTTAAAATAAGTTTGTTTTATATACGCAATAATTTTATATTCAATAAATTTATTTATTTTAAAATACTTTAAAAAACATTTAATAAGTATATTGTGTAGATATTTGTAACCAGCTATTTCGTGATTCAATTTAGTTGTTATAAAGATTAGCTTTTATTGACTGGCATTACATCAGTCAGAAATTTATTACATTTGATAGAAATGAGAAGTAAGCACATTTCGACAACGTCTGTTGTCAATTCCACTCAGATCAACTCTTTCGGCTCCGTATAGACGACACCTTTGGTTCAATTGTTACTTTAAATGGCTTTTTATGACTCTTTGGTGTATATAGACTTTTTGTATAGACATTGTATTTTTTATGGTTTTATCATACGATAAGGAAATAAAAAATAAAACTGGAAAAAGTCTGATATTTTCTGTATTTATAAATAGAAATGAATATAAATTTGTAGAATACTCACACGCACGCCTTCACATCAAAGTGTCTACAAAGTTGTTTTGGACAAAGCTAGTCTCTGTTATATAAGCCCAATGACAACCGTACTGATTAATAGTTTTACTCAGCCGTATAAAACGGCGCCGCATAGTCAGCATTTCTATTCCTAGAGATATCGACTTGGAACAGTGTATTTAGAAGTCAAAGAGTAAATCAGAATATAATGAAGATATAAATGTAATTAATATGAATATTTAGCAAATGTATATAAAAAAAATTGTAAAAGCGAAAAATAATTAAATCTGCACTGAGTTTTTTTTTTTAAGCTTCGCACTAAAAAATATGCAATTTTACGTATAAAAAATAAAGCACTTAAAAAAAAGCTTAGAAATGTTCACTTTATATAAATAATTTCATATATTTATAACAATACAAATTTTTGTGATATAAAAAGGATTTCAAACTGTTTCAAATCTTTCAAAATTGATAATTTATTCTCAGATGATTTGAAAATATGTAAGCTATATATATGGAATATACAAATGACATTTAACGATGGGATTTTTACCATGGAAAAATATCATTTTTAATAGTTGAGTGAGAAAAAATAAGAAATAAGCATTTCATGTTAATTGTAAGAAATGCATATTTAAATTGATGTAATATTCGATAAAGAATTAGTTTATTTTAAGATATGACGTATATCACATTGAACTAAGTGCTAATTTTTCTTAAAATTTCTTATATATATTCTACAAGTATTAAAAGGTGGTTGTTATATACATATTAACTCAACACTATATATATATATATAAAGCATGTCATATTTAAATACTGATCCAAATCTATTCTGATATTTAGCCTGGAGAAAATAACTGTGACAAATTTTTTTATCACACATTAAAATCTCATAAATTTTAAAAGGAAAGGCGAGCAATAAAATTAACTAGAGAGAATACATTAACTAATAAAAAGCTTTTTCATTAGGTAAGATAATGATAAAGATGTAAAAATTGAGCAAAAGTAGATGTAAGTTTCAAATAACACGTATATATAGTTTTAATATTCATTTCCTTTCAACTACAAGATCAAAAGATTTGCTTAATCATTCAGTTAAGTTTCATTTTTTGTTATTTCATATCTTACATAACGTCAGGTTTTATTTTAAATCAGTACGTTATCAAGTGAAGGAATAAGCTACATATATATATATTAAAGTTTAAGTTATTAAGTTTCTATTTATTTAAGTATATAATTTCTCTTTTAGATATTTTGATCGAAGGATATAGAAGTAAATCTGGGTCATATTTTTCTCAAATTCTCAGAAATAAATCATTGTTATTGTTTGATTCAAAACTATTTTAAATGCATTATAAGTATTGAAAACATTGTTTCTAAGTTCAATTCATTTGAGCATCAGTGTCTGCAGTTGCCGAATGGTTATAGTAACAAGTTTTTGGCCGGTAAATCGTGAGTTCGAGTCCTGATGCCACTGAATAGACTCAATGATGCCACATGTGTTAAATTTATAGTGGCTAAAAGTTAGTTCTCATGTAGCGTACTGGAGAAGTTAGGAGAGTGAGGTATCAGTTTTAATGTCGTCCTCGTCACTTGACCGACCGACTCTAATGGGGTCGATTCATCACCAGAGGGCGCTGCGATCGTTTGACGATTGTAACGTGACTATCAAGTAAACAATAACAGCTAATCGTATTACACTTGTGGTTGTGTGCTAATGGTCGGTTTCGCTGACATTTTAGTTTTATATTCTTTAATTATTTTAGTTTTCTAAATATTTAAAATACATTTTCTAGTATTTTGCTTTTTGTACAGTTATTAAATATATATATAGTTTTAGTTTACAGTATTAGATTTAAGTTTTGTTTATAGTGTTCCTTTGTACTTAAAAAGTAAGTGTTAAAATGTAGAACAAGAAGAGGGGAGGGGGTGCTTGGCGATGTCAATTTTTTGGTGACCGGAATCGATTGGCAACCAAAAGAATTTAGGGATAAGTGTTCCGAGATTTTACAAATGTAATTTTGCAATAAAAATAAGGAAATATTAATGTAAAATCAAGAAAATATTTATAAAGCTATCAGAGTAATGCATGAAGAAAATTTTTTTTTCAGTTAAAGGAAAGAAAGGATTTTTTTCGTTTTGTTATATGATAGTAGATGCAAATCCGAAAATTCCTCCAAAATACTCAGTCGATTCAAACACGTGGGAATTTGTTGAGCGTATTGTCATGTGATTATGACGTCAGATGAATCGAGTGTATAGCCCTCACGTTGCTTTCCGCGCATCGCTAACAAAAAGTCAAATAAAAGAAGTTTAAACCACAATGAGATCATATTGCAGTTTAGTGAGTGAACTGAGATGCAATGAAGAAATAGGAGAAATTAAAATTTTTTCCATCCGATACATCACCAATGGGTTTTCCTCGAGATAAAATAAAATGACATCTTTGATAAAATTGAAGAGATTTCGTAAAAATGTTCTTGAGTGTGTAGAGACAGTGTTACTTCCTGTACTAACTCATGCAGCTGGAATTTTTACTGTGTTCTAAATAAAAACAAAACTGAATTAATTTCTTGACATTGCAAGTAAGATACTAATGACAGTTTAATCCTCAGGATTTTTTTTATTTATGAGTAAGATTAATGTTGTGTGAGGAAGATGAGTGCTTTGATTAAAAATGAAGTAAAGAATGGTCATTGCTCATTAAATGAGCTAAAATTGATTAATTAATGAGCTAAAATTGAGATTAAGTAACAGGAATATTTTTTCCAAAGATAATGTTTTCCCTCGGTAAAAATATAAAACAATTTCTCTCTTTTCTAATTTATCTGCAATTTGTGCATTGATTAATAATTATAAGAGAAAAGCTTTCCTTAGTAGGATTAACAACTCTAATATGTTAATGAAATTTAATTTTCATTTTAATACATCATGCCTGTTATAATGTTCTTAAATAATTTGATAAATAAATAAATTTTCATAAAGAGTACTGATACTAAAAAATAAGAGACGTATGGCCGAGATAATTTACATGTAAAAAACAACGAAAGTGAAACGTTTTTACAACTACGAAAAATTTTAATTTTGTACATTTTCGACAACACAGAAATGAATAAACTCCGATTAAAAAAAGTTTTCAGCATGTCAGTGCATTTTTCCGGTTGCACAAATACAGAAAGGCATCTGTAGAAAAACATTCTGCATTCTGATCCGGAAGACGTTCCATCAGTGTCAAAATGCAAAGAGAAAATCGTTTCAACGGCTGTTATTTTTTTCCTGTATTCTATTTATAAACAATGAAGTAAATAAGTATACATTTCTGACGAATAGCTGTTTTATACTAGTACGAAGTAAAGTTTGAACAGCCTTTGAAGTATCTGAGTACTTAATATCAACCTTCTAAGGCCTGCAGTTTTTATGTATAAAGTTCTTTTGTTTCTGGAAAAGACTTAATTTTTAGATGACACTTCTTTATGTCTTCGAAGAATTCCAAATATTTCTGTTTTAAAACAAGACAAGCCGTGTTTTGTTATAGATATTAAAAAAGAGAGACATTTTTCTGAAGGAAGAAGCGGGGCATTATTTGATTTATTTCGAATATTATTTTATTGATGCCTTTTTTATTTTGCATTGCACTACTATTCTAGAGAATTAGATTTAGAGAAGAGCTGATAATAAAAAAAATCAACAAAGTTTCTGTATATCTGTGTATACTTTGGATTTCACGCAATCTTTGTTTGTTTTTATCCATCCTAAGGCTCTTTGAGATGCTGTTGTGTTCAATTTTTTCTTTGTTTTTCGTAGGTATTCGGTATTTTTTGAATTTGCTTCACAATTTTTCTGGGAGAAACGCAATATATCATCCTAAGTTCAGATTTTTAAAGTAAAAAAATTAAATATAATATCCTACACAGTAAACTAAAAGAAGGGGCTAAAAAATTAGGTAATTTTATAGAAATATATATCTTAATAGCCTAAAATTAAATAACCGAAACAACTTTGAAGATGAAAACTCATAGTTAATTTCTTACTTAAATTATTTAAAAACCCAAGTGTAAATATATCAAAATTTGATAAAAAAAGTTTTCAAAATCTTAGTTGAATCTTTTTGTATATATTTTGGATTACTGTTGCTAAAACTTTCACACACACATATATACACATAAAAATATAAGAAGCATACATATATTTATACATATTTTTTACTTAAATAGTGTTTCATACATAATTAATGTATTTTATTTTTAAACATATATATAACTCATATATGCTGTTTCCAAAGCCATCACTACTCCATTATTAGTCATTATTTTTAAATACTTTTACTCATGCAGTGGAAAAGGAAAGATTAGACGATTGAAACATGTAAGGTATATTTTCATTTTTCTCTTTCTCTTTATTTTTGAATATAAATACAAAATTACATAAATTTGTCAAGACCTTAATTTTTTCCTACATTAAAAGCATTATTGAAATTGACGTGGTGAAATAAATTATTCATACATAGACTATGATCAACTTTTTGTTTGACATTATTTTTAACAAAATAAGTGATAGAGTGAGATTTAAATTACAAGCTTCAAGCATTGCTTGACTGGTTTACATTTTCGTTGCTAGTAGTGTTTATCTTAATGAAATAGTCTTATGGAGACTATTATTATTTTATTTTTATTTTGTGTGTTTTGTAAGCATCTAGCTTTGGCTTCAAGTGCAAGCTATTTTTAAAATTTGCCAATTCTTAATTTAACTTGCCAAATTATATATCAGTTAAGGGAGTGAGCTTTTACTAGCGTTTCACTGTAAAGCAAAACAACGGCTACTGGTGACGGACCTCGTAGTTTTTTACCACTGTAAAGTGACGAGGAAGATACCTGAGTTGTGCTCGCCCCAACCTTCTAACTTTCACTGCACGCTAATGGAAGGGGCTTCTTCACGTACATCAGCCCCTCTACTCAGCGGCTGACCTTTACCACTGGGATACCGCGGCTACATATATCAGTTTAGTGAACGAATTATATTATTTATACATTTGGCTTTAATCTTTAGTTCTTATACTTTATAATCTCGCAAAAAGAATGAATCTTGTTTAACATTTTGTTTTTAGAAGGGTATAAGTAATATACTTAATAAAAAATAACCAATAAAAGGTTTGACCTTGCATTATTGCACGAAACACGATTTATTCATAGTTAAAAGCCACTCAAAGAACAACTTTTAGGAAGCCTTGTTATCTTGTAATGTTTAAGAATCTATTGATTTATAAATGACATGATTAGTTGTATTAAACATGATTTGTTAAAAGAAGTAGTTAAAAACCACTCTAAGAGCTACTATTTGGGAAAAAGTACTTTTAGAAGTCTTGCTGTCTTGTAATTTTTAAAAATCTATTGATTTATAAATGGATTTCAAACTATTATTTGTTATTATGATGAATTTCAATTTAGTTAAAACAATTCTTTGTATATGCTGTAATTACAACATGAAAAAGGTTTTATAATTGTGTATGTGTGCATGAATATTTATTTAGATTTACTTATATTGATGCATGTATTCTAAATCACGTAGAAATTATTTGTACGTATAATTTACTGTTTGAAAAATTTATAAAATAAATTATACGTGTGTTATGAGATTTGTATATTGTTGAGACTTAAGGAGAAATAGGCTTCTAGAGAATTATCTTGCTTACATAAAACACATTAAGTTGAAGTAGCATCTATTAAACAAAATATTATGCATAATACTTTAAAATATAACTACATTAAAATCTAATAAATTTTTTTCTTTCAATGTCAGTACCATTTTTGTCTTTAAAGAAATATTTATTGCTTTCCAGACTCTTTCATTCACTAATAAGAACAACTTGCAGCGTCTTATTAATTTGATAAACTTCCAACACTTTTAGTCGAAAAAAAATCTTTAATTTTCCGTAATTTTCTATTAAGAATAATTTTTATTCCTATTGCCAGCTCTTTTCGAAAAACATCGTTCTATTTATACTAAGTGCCCCTGAATTATTGGGACAAACTTTAAGTGGAGGTTGAAGGCATCACAAGGATTCAGATCTGCATAACCAGCCATGGTTGGAAACATCATGTGGAAGTAGTAAGATAAGTACAAGAATCAAAGAGATACAAGACTGAGATCATCTGAAAATTTATTAGTTCAAGATATTTCATGTGCTGTGGTAGATGTCACAAAAGATATCCAAAGTTTCCACCATTGCTAGTCATACATGCTTCATATTGTAACGGATCTAACCGCGAACCTCCAACTAATCCTCTTGGGAAAGACTACTTCTTTAAATATTGTTCTATTGAAAACTTTCTCCCGAAGAAGACATGGTTTATGTAAGTGAAGGATGATATTTAAGCATTAACTTTTTGGTACGAGATATTAGAAGTTAACGAATAGCGGAAAGTAGCTGTGAGCTAGTCGAGAGTTGCTCGGCGACTAATTTTTGAATAATTAATGATTGCTGATTGACGATTTAGTTAATAAGTCGAATTAGATTAATATCGACTAGAAGTCGAATCGCTGAGAATAGAATAACGATTATTCAGAACGTATATTACCAAAATGTTCTAAGAGTAATTGGTTCGAATCATACGTAAATATTAAATATCTGCTCTACCTTATTTTTGCTCCAATACTTAATTATAGGTGCATTTTCTACTCTGGGTCATTAGAATTGATTGATAGAGTTATAAAATAGATTTGTTCTGATTATAACTGATCTTTATTCTAAATCCAAACACCGATGGATGTGAGAAGACATCCATCCTAATATGTCGGACAATGGATTGGTGAACTCGCTCAGATACATCTTGATTTTGTTAGATATCCATGGCATATAAGTTTTTTGCTGCTAATGCATTTTTGTAAATCAGGTGCATATCAGCCAGCTCAGTGTTCGTAAAACGTTCCATATTCCTCTGCGAGTGATGACAGCTCAAAAAAGCGTGGTAATGCAGGTCTTTTTCCCTCTAATACTCTTGTGAACAACGCCACCTATCGCCCAATGAAGTTTCCAACCATGGGTTGCTGTACAAATCTGAATCTTTGTGATGTCCCCATAAAGTTTGTCCCAATAACTTTGGGACACCCTGTGTATGTACACTAATTAATTCTTCGTCCAATAACTGTTATTTTTATTTGACAATTTACTTTGCATCAGAGTTATGTTAGCTCCTATTAATAAAACCCTTATATAATTTAAATTAGCAATAACAGTTGTAGTTTCACTTATTATAATCATGGATTCCATCGCAGGTGGCTTTTGCATCGAATTGTGGGTTAAAGATTTATTATTTTTACTAAAAATCGTGACAGCAATATTTGTACGTAATAAATAAATAATAAACGTAATAAAAATACACGTAATATAAACGTAATAAAAATACACGTAAATTTGACAAAACTTCAGAATAATTTTAAGGATGGGGTGCAAAAGTTTGGCGAAGTAGGGGTCATCTGAGATGAAATCTTTCGGAAGATGGTTCAAAATTGCGTGTACCATCATCAAGGCTCTCTTGTAGTTTTAATATTAACGCCCTCTTATAAGTTAATTCAAGTGAACTAATCAATTCATGAAAACTGAGTATAGAAGTTAATAAACAAGTAACAAAAGAGTGATAACTAAATAATAATTTATCTATGGAAGACCTTATGAAAGTGTGTGTGTGTGTACACTCATTTGTTAAGTGAGAAGAGCATTATGAAATTCTCCTTCTGCTGGTTATTGTTTGGGATGTAGAAGTTTATAAGTAATGTTGTTAATTACAAGTATACTATTTGTGTCAATTTATGATAGCTTAGAACTTTTTAAAATTAAAATTTCAGAAATTTAACTTTATATTATGTAAAGCAAATAGAACTAGCTAATTCTTTAAAAAAATGTAGATTTTCATAGAGGGAAGCTTTTATAAGTTTAAACACTAAGTTATTAAAAGAATTTAGAGTTCCAAGATAGTACAAATATTTGATCGGGGATGTGTTTGCTTTTAAATGAGTTAATTTTAATTATTTTAAAAATAAATGAATGGAGAAAAGAAATTGGATGAGAGTAAGCGCTTTTACTAAATTTAGAATTCTAGATACTCGTAACAGGAAATTAAATTTTATACAGAAAAAGTCTTACTCTAATTCTTTGCTGTAAATCTATATTTGTATGACGCCGAAGTGTAATTTGTTAAAAACTAATTGTACTACTTACAGTAACGAATACATTATATAAATAATTATTATTACTGGTTCTTAAGAAACTTTGTAGTATGGTTAAGATCCATTTAATACCTTAATTGTTGTACTGAATTTTCTATATCTTTTTGAAATTTTTATACTTTTATTATTTTTTAAAGATTTTTCTAATGTATGCGTTCTCAAATCAAAACATTTATCTAAGAACTTTTGTTGATACAGATAAATTATTGAGGTGATGACGTGACAAGAAATGTAAGAATATATTTTTGAAGAGCTGAAATTTTTATTTTCAAATTAAATCTGTCTTATTAAATATATCTGCAAAGTATGTCCTTGGAGTACATAGATATTTCTAAGGGTGAAGTTACCTTTTATAAGATTAAATTTTACACAGAAAAAAGTATAACTATAGTGGAAATTGTGAGAGCTGCCTCAATCCATTCTCTAGAGAATTTGATAATAGTTTTACTACGAGAAATCTAATTATTTTCAGCTTTTAATGAAAAGCTTACAAAAGATAATTTATAATGAATGCTCATTCAACAGTGTTTGTATAGTGAATTTATTCATGTAAAAGTGTTTATGTGTTTATTTATAAGAGTTCGAATGCCTTGAAAATTATGTAATTGACACATTTAACTAAAATTATATATTATACGAATCGTTAAATTTTAAATAAAATATATATTTAAGCATATTTGCTTCAAATTTTAATATTTATTGAGTCAAATGCTTTCAAAAGTGCAACATTAAAACCAGTAACAAGTTTTAAAAGCATCCGTATTCCGAAAAGTTTGATATAAGTATATACACATTCTATAATCAGTGTTAAATTTAGGTTAAACTTCATACTTTGAAGAAAACTTAGAAAAACTACTCAAAGTTTTAAAATAATGATATCTTCAGAAAATATCTTTAATCTCTTGTTTGGGAGATGAAAATAAAGTCTTACAATAAATTTATTGCATTTTGAGCAAATTTTTAACAATAAATTAAAAAAACAACTCATCGCAGCAAAGTATTTTAAAACAATTTTTAAAAGGTGGGAGATAATGATGTATTATAAAAATATCTCGTTCGATGCGTCTGTGTAATAAAAAGATTTTAATGCTGATACTTCAATTGTGTTATAAAATGTTTCAAAACTTATAATGTACACTTCTTTGAATAAATGAAAAAGAAATGGGTGATATGGTGCAAAAACGCATAATATTGTGAATCAAAGGAAAACAGATGTCTGGGACGGAAATTAGAAAAAAGATACTTTTGTTGAAACATATTTAAATTAGATAGTCCGGATGGCTGATTTCTCATTGTTGACTTGGTAAAGGAAGCAAGTATTTTTTTTTGATGATATTTAGCTGATGGTTCAATAGCGTTTTGGTTTTCGATTGACTTGTAAGGGAAAAAAGCAATTATTTTTTCACCCAGCAGAATGAAATAAACGCAGCAAAAGAATAAAAGAAAGACGACTTCCTGTGTCTTCTCCCAGAAGTTCCAATTATTCTACAAAAAGTTGTTTTTTAGCAGGATAAATTACTGTTTTCTAAATAAAAGTAAAGTAGCCTAGTTTAATAAGTAATCGGGAAATTATTTGTTTAACTTACTAAATTAAGCGAATTATATAGTCTTTCTTATTTATTTGTAACAAGAGCTCGCATTTTCTCTATCGTAGAAACTTTCAATCATTTTTCTCCATAGAAAACACTCACTACATTATTCAAAAAAAAATCTAAATGGGATAAATTTTTACTACAACTACATCAAAGGAAATATTTATAAGCAAATTCATGAGCTTATATTTTTCGGCTGTTAAAAAAGGGAAAATTTTATTTCAACCCGGCCGACCAAATTAAAGTTTTGATGAAAGCAAACTAATAACATCAAGTCTTCTTTCTCTTTTGTTTCCTTATATAATCAAAGAATTATGAAGCAAAAATTCGCATTTTGAATGCAAAATCTCAAATTATTTTCCTACACATTTTATTGTCTAGTTAAAAATCTATTACCAGTAAACATTTCATTGATAGTTAGATTCTGGTATGCTATCGCAGTCGACTTTTTTCACATTTGTCTCTATTTTAATGTGTTTTATAAGCATTTCTTTTAAAACAACTATACAAAATTGTATACATTTTAACACACATTACTATCTTAAAAAACTCTTTTAAAAGTTCAAGGAATCGAAAAGTTTGTAAGATTTTAAAATGAAAATTCAGGATTAGTTCTCACTACTTTAAAGCCCATTAATAAGCACTTTAAAGTCGAAGAACTGGTTTTAAAGTAGGTTTAAAAGAAACTCATGAAATAAAGACGGGGAAAATGCATTTGCTCTTTCCCATCTCACTCACGAATTTTTTTGTTTAGCTTCTTTTTCGCGGTGCGTGTGAAACGAATTTTCTCCTCCCATTGCCTGTGGTTGAGAAGAAGCGAAACGCGCGCAGAAGAGCCGCTTCCACAACATTGGCGACCGCCTAGCGGGAATTCTGGGAGCACCAGCGAATCGCTTGTCGTGAGATCGCGCACCATTCCGAAAAAGAGTTCCAACTTCTCGCGTGAAACGGAACAGGCAGGAACACTTTCAGCGCAGTTCCACTTGCCGGGCGCTCTTATATTACCAGCGGCTACTCAAGCGGACGGTTCAGAAGGAGTACGCTCCTATCAACTTGTTCTTTCCCTTAACTCTTTTCCAGACTCAAACTGAATCAAGGTAAACATTTAATCATTACATAAAAATAAGTTATGGTCTTTTTCGGTCTTTGTTTATTTTTAAAAACGTGTTTTTGTGAAACTCCGAATTTTTAAAATTTCAATTATTTTAAATAAGTTTCCAAACACTTGAAGTGAACTTATTTGAATGTTCTGTTATATTTTAAGAGTTCTTCAACAGTTTGAAACTGTATATTTAAATTGAGGATTTTATATTAGTAACAATTAAGGTGTTTTCTTAAAATTCTACTCAAGATTTTACTAAAACTATAAATAAAATTTACTTTAAAAATATTAGTTTGTTATAAAATCACAAGTTAAGTACATGGTGTTATAATATTCCTTTAAGGACTTTTTCATTTTTGTAAAAGTATGCAAAACGTCAGTTAACACAATTTAAAAAAAATTCTTAAGATATGTATTTTCAAATTGAAATTTTATCTACATTATGAAATATTTAAGTAAGCATTATTTGAAAAATTACAGATAAATAACTCTTTTAAATAATTTTTTGGAGGAAGTGAAATTATAAGGTACTTTAAAACCATTTGTCACTATACATTCAAGGAAATATTAGCTTAGAATTTCTTAGAAAAACAGTTAGAAAATATTTATTTGTAAAAAAAATGTTTGTTATTTGTATCAAAATATTTTTAAAAAAATAAGTTTATAAACTTTATAATATTTGTATGAAGTGTTTCAAAAGATGAGAATTGATTTTCTCAAAATGGTCGTATGTATTGTTTTATATAAAATACTTTTTTGAAATCACTTTCGCAATTATTTATTAGCGTTTCATATTCTTTCTCTGATGTTTTATATGGGAAAATATATTAATCGAAATGTTTAAAAAAGTTTAATCATGGAAGTAAATATGTTTGAACCAATCCCACTATTTTAAGAAAATATCAAATGTATGCAATTTAGCACTACATCTAGCTTTAAAAATAATGAAGTAATTATTTATCGAAAGTTTCGTATTGAGTTATCATTATTTCTAGGAAAAAATAAATAAGTTACTGTTAAAGTTATCTGAATTAAAAAAAATGTATTTTAACTATAGCTAAATGATATTGTTGGCAAGAGCATAAAAATGTTATTATAGTACTATAACAAATTAAGATATGCAAGCTTATCAATAAACAAAGTGTTACTTTGGTATTTGATGCTGATATTGTTAAATAAATTTTTTGTGCGTCATAATTTATTGAACTTAAATTGGAAAAATTCTAAACGAAGAGGAAATTAAATCATTAGATTACGAATGAGTTTTCACTTCTTAAGCAACAATTATATTAAGGCTGTTTTCACTTAATGTTAATAAAGAATTGGACCCGAATTCGGAATATTTTTTCAGATATAAAAAAAACTGAAACATTAATATTACATTTTGGCTGTCTTCGCTATCCTTTCGAAAGCAGTCTATCTTATCATACTCCTCTTTTTTATCTCAGTTTTGGTTCATTTTTTCACTATAAAATATGTTTCGTATTTTTCTATTGTATCTTAATACTGAATGAGCCATTTCTTAATATTTTTAATTGAAAAAAAATATTTATAGATCATTTTGAAATTTATAAACGCTATATTATAAGCAAATGTATGAATGATAACGTTGAAAATTTTCATAAAAGTTGAGACATTTTTCTGCCGGAAAATGTGCTCCGCGTTTAGTTCAGGCTCACATGCATTTAGCGAAGACAGCCTTAAGCACAGAACTGAGTGAATAGATAAAAATATAATGATCTCAATTTTCGTTATATGATTTTCACCTATACCTATTCTTTTAAATTAGGTTTATTATATTCCAAGAGTATCGCGTTAATATTAACTGTAAACTTTGGCAAGTTATTCAAAAATTATATATTACAAAAGGAATATAATAATAATAATAACTAAGGTTTCATCCCATATTGTTTAATTTTTGCACTAACTAATGTTAGCCCGTTTTTTGCATACCACAAGTAATGTAGTTAAACAAAACTTTCATTAAAGATTTATTTCCGAAACATACAAATTTTTTAAAATAGTTTTACTTCTGTTGTTTTAAGGTGATTACACATTCATAAATTAAAGATATGTCTAAGAAATTTATTTATTCATATTGTGTATGTGTTACATTAATATGTGATTTATGGTAACTGAAAATTGCCTTCCTTATATAATTCGGTTCAAAATATTCTTAACTATATATTTTTTAGAAAAATAAATTTGTCATTATAACATTTTACAATCAACGTATTACAAATCTTTATGCTGTCATGATCCAATAATATGATTAATTAATGATATAATTAAAAGAGAATAAAATAGTGTGTTTTACAGTTAGTAGAGTAGAACACAAAAGTAATGATTTTTAACCATTTTAATAAAAGAACCTTATTTGCACGTTAAAATTTCTAAAGTACCATTGTACCAAGTACCAAAGTATTATTTGGAGCTTTTTTTCCTGTTAAATTCTATGCATAGAATCTATGAAATTTGGTGTGGTACCTTTCAATTGATTGGAAATAGTAATGCACTATTATAAAATTAATGATGTCTAATGAATACTCATTAAACAAAGCTTTTTTTCAAACGTTCTGCAAACTTCAATCATAAAATTAGAGATATTATCAGTGTTTTGCTGTCAACTGACATATCGAACTTTCTAAAAATTGTATCGACTTTTAAACATTTTTCTCATTATATATTGTTATTGCCTTTTTTATCAGGAGTTTTACATTATTTATCCTTATAAGTTATTTGAATATTACAACAAAATGATTTTATAATTATTTAGACTCTTCATTTTCCTGGGACACGAACAACGAAGAACACACGATATACTAAAATAACTTAGGAAAAAAATAAAGGATTATAGAAACAACCTAATGCTGACATATTAGCACAATGAATATGTTAACACATTCACATTTCATAAATGAGAATTCTCGTTTATTACAATTCCAATTTACAAATTTTAAAATTAAATTTATATGGAAGTTATTTTAGTGAAAAATAGCCTGATGCGAATGTGTTAATATTTTTCTTTTGTTATCTATGATCCAGAATCATTTTGCTTATAAAGTTTAATACGAATATTTTCCGTAAGTTTCTCCTCATGAAATATAAGACAAGTAATAAAAGAAAAAAATAAGTCAATTCCTACTTAGGTCAACAAATTTTTTATTTTATTTTAGTTACTTTTTATTAAACAATTACAATGAATATATAAATATGTATATACATATGACAGAATCACAATATTAAGTGACAAAATAGAAAGCGATTTTCCTTGCAATTTTCCATTTTCCTTTCTATATATGGTGTTGGACTAATTATTTTTTTTGTTACTGTCTATTTATTAATTAAACTTAGTTATTCTAATAAAACAGTATAGTAAAAAAAGAAATCACATTTTCAGAAATTAGGCCATCCCAGGTGGGATCCGAAACCACGCCCTTAGATTAGAAATCTAACGTGCTATCCATTGCGCTACTGGGACAGAACTAACGATTTTCCTTTCTATATATGCTGTTGGACTCTTATTTTTGTTTGTTACTATTTATTCATTTTTTAATTTTATTAATGAATTAACATTTGAAAAAACTATTGTAATATCAAGTGTCATCCACTACAAGTTTAAGAAATGTATTTAAGCTTGAATGGATGAATAGAAAATATTTTATTAAATTTGAACAAGTATATATATATAAATAAATAAATATTTATATATATAGGGAGAGAGCGAACTAATAGTAGGAATTAAATAATTTGATGTTTTAAAAAACTATGATGATTTTTAACAAAAAAATCGATAGATTGCTTAAGTTATAGTTATAAGAACAAAGAAAAATTAATAAAATTGCGTGATGTACAAAAACATAAAGAAGCAGATAAAGTTTACAGAAATAAGGACAACATATGAGACAAAATTCGCCTTGTCTGTTTATTTAGAACATTAATACTGCGAGAGAACGGAACCCGTGATTAGCTTCAGAGTATACCCGCAAGCCTCTCAGTTAAAACAAAAGCGCCTCTTATGTGGTTAAGAGTGGACAAATCAAAGCAGACACAGATTTTAAAGAATCCCATTTCTTTCTTTTCCTTTACCCAGTGGGTATAAGCTGCATCTTTATGAGAATAGAACTATATTATAAAAACTAAAATATCTGAAAAAGCACACACAGGAAGGGAGAAATTCACTCACAGACTGTATTGTTATATAGTAATTTAATTTATGTACAGTAATTATATAAGGGATGCTCTTGAAAAATGTGTGTGTAATCGATTATCGATACTCTAGCTCTGAGGAAAAGTAATATGTAAGGAAAGGAGAAATATCTCTCAATTTAGCAGCTGAATTTTGCTGTTCCAAGTTTACTTATTGAGCTGATATAAGGCACATACATGTGACTATGAGTTTTTACCAGATTTGTTAAAATTAAAAATAATATTTAAAGATTCATTTTTCATATTAAAGTAAATCCTGAATGAGGCTGGGCTTTGGTAATTACCAAAGCAGACCTGGTACATTCTCCGGGAGCTGGTATCCCTTTTTAACCCCTTAACTGCAGATGAAAAGTTAAGTGATTCACTCCCCATTACCACCGTTCACATAGGCTGTATATTGGGGGAGAGGAGAAAAGGCTCAAATCAGCAAATTTTGCTCTGAAATAAGCAGAGTAAATACTTTGCAAACACTGTACATGTCATTTTTTGCATTTTATAACCTTCGAAATGATTTTAATTATAGCACGCAAAGAAAGAATCGTTTTTCGGAAAGACGTATATATACGTCCAAGGTTCTTACAGCTGTGGTTCAGCAAGCCAAATATGTATACCGGTGGCAGTTACGGAGTTAATGTGGCACTATATAGAGGGATACCAATTACCACAATGTAATCTCGACACTCAGCTTCTTCCCCAGAGGAAGGCACTTGGGCTCAGACGATGCGAAATTGCACTAGGAATTTAATTTTATGGACAACATTCAAGCCAAATAAGTTCCCCGACTTGGGCTGAGGTCAAACCAACAAACTTGGTCGCACAAAGCCAGAGCCTAACCAACTACGCCACCCAGCCGTATCATTTCTAACTTTAATCTTAAGATATATATGAAGCTTGTTCTTCAAACCCAAATGTATACTTATCGTTATGTGTATCAGAATACGAAATATATTTACACGAGTTGAAATATCCGACAAATACTGTTTGTGAATATAATATCAATATGTAAAATTTAAACCAATTTATGAAGTTTGATTTGCTTTTATTAAAATTAATACTTTATGTAAAAACAGGATATTTTGATGCTATTCACACAAACGCACACATAGTTCTAAAGTAGAAATGATACGTTTGGTGAATATAGTCCAACACAATAAACATATTGTTCGGATATTTAGTCATAATCATACAAACAGAATAAGGCATTACTTAAGATATGAGAATTACTAATACTTTCTTCATCTGTAATATCATAGATCAATCGACATGGGCTATATTATGAAAGATTGATCTCTTAAGAGCAAATTACGTTGCGGGGCGACGAGCAATTTAATATTCTCCGCTGTGTACCACTTTGGTTGACTGAAACAAGATATTTCTTCTTACTTAATACACACAGACATAGATGAATAACTTCGTGAAGAAAGAGGTTGAAAGATCGGGTTATATAGCTGTATATTTTCCATCAAATTTAAGAAATTCAAAAATGGAAGTATACTTCTAAATTTAAATTAGCAGACCTTCGAATGTTTGGAATGAATACTTTGAAATTCGTATATTAGATATATCTCCTGAGTTTACGATGAAAAATACTTATCGCAAAAACCTGATCATCACTTAATTGTAAGTATAACAAAAAGATCCTTTTGCGTTATCAAACTACATATGCAACAATCATTTTACATGCTACATCCTTGATTCCAACTTAAAATAAACTTTGTCGAACTGACGAATGGGATGGAACAATGCTATTAAGGAAATTATGATTGGCGAGTGAGTGTGTGCTTATTAAAGTCGCACTATAAAGCTACACGACGGCTATTGGTAACGGATCTCGTAATTTTGAATCTCGGTCAAGTGGCAAGGACGAATCTGAGGTGGTACCCCCCTCTTCAAAGTACCACACCTCACCAAATGGAGAACGTTTGAGCCTCTACACGGTGAGTCTTTTGCCCTTTCATGGGTCTAGGACTGGAACAAATGACACTCCAGCTAGGCAACCGTGGTCTAGTATTTATCATGATGGGAAACTACTCTTATATTTGTTATAAGAAATAAACAATAAGTTGGGATGAATAAAAAAAACAGAATCTGAGGTAAGATTTAATCAGAAAGATTGTGACGGATCTAGACGCGTCTATTACTAACCCTTTGGGGACTCTTCTGGGGAAACATTTTTACCAACCAACTTTCACCGAAGGTAAGAAAACCTTGATTAGGCAAATTAAGTTTATTATATAAATTCTGTGTTCGCAAGTATTAAGAGTTAGTTGGTGAGTGGAGGACGAGAGTTTATTCAGTGCAAATCTAAGTTTATAAAAGTCTCAATTGAAGAATTCCAAGAGAGGATCACTCGGATGTGGTCGAATCCAGTTAAAGATTAACGTTCAAGGACTCAACAGTAGGACTTCGACTTCACAAGAGTACAGGTATCGTGAGCCTTATTTAATTAGAAGTTACAGAATAACTTATTATTTAACAAGTCCCGGTTGGCTACTGGCTGGTTAAATGAGCATTCCACTGACTTTTCTGTCATAAATTGGCCACCTAGAAGCCCAGACTTAAATCCTATTGAGCATCTTTGGGAAACAAAAAGATCCTTTTGCGTTATCAAACTACATATGCAATAATCATTTTACATGCTACATCCTTGATTCCAACTTAAAAATAAAACTTGTCGAACTGACGAATGGGATGGAACAATGCTATTAAGGAAATTATGATTGGCGAGTGAGTGGTGTGCTTATTAAAGTCGCACTATAAGCTACACGACGGCTATTGGTAACGGATCTCGTAATTTTTGAATCTCGGTCAAGTGGCAAGACGAATCTGAGGTGGTACCCCCTCTTCAAAGTACCACACCTCACCAAATGGAGAACGTTGAGCCTCTACACGGTGAGTCTTTTTGCCCTTTCATGGGTCTAGGACTGGAACAAATGACACTCAGCTAGGCAACCGTGGTCTAGTATTTATCATGATGGGAAACTACTCTTATATTGTTATAAGAAATAAACAATAAGTTGGATGAATAAAAAAAAACAGATCGAGGAAGATTTAATCAGAAAGATTGTGACGGATTAGACGCGTCTATTACTAACCCTTTGGGACTCTTCTGGGAACATTTTTACCAACCAACTTTCACCGAAGGTAAGAAAACCTGATTATGCAAATTAAGTTATATATAAATTCTGTGTTCGCGAGTATTAAGTTAGTTGGTGAGTGGAGGACGAGAGTTTATTCAGTGCAAATCTAAGTTTATAAAAGTCTCAATTGAAGAATTCCAAGAGAGGATCACTCGGATGTGGTCGAATCCAGTTAAGATTAACGTTCAAGACTCAACAGTAGGACTTCGACTCACAAGAGTACAGGTATCGTGAGCCTTATTTAATTAGAAGTTACAGAATAACTTATTATTTAACAAGTCCCGGTTGGCTACTGGCTGGTTAAATGAGCATTCCACTGACTTTTCTGTCATAAATTGGCCACCTAGAAGCCCAGACTTAAATCCTATTGAGCATCTTTGGGATGTTTTGGAAAAAGGCGGGAAAGGCCATCACACAGCACCAACGAACCTTACTGAATTATGGACAACTTTAGCCATTATTTGGCAAGTCATTCCCGTGGAACGTTTTAAGAAACTTGTTGAATCTATGCCTCTTCATATGGCAGCCGTTATGAAGGCCAGAAGAGGACCAACTCGTTACTAAGTACGTATCCCTAATTCAGTGGCACTTCATTGTATAGATATGACAGAATCACAATATTAAATGACAAAATTTAAAGTGATTTTCCATTTTCCATTCTGTATATGGTGTTGGACTATTTTTTTGTTTGTTATACTATTTATTCATTAATTAAATTTAATTATTCGAATAAAACAGTATAGTAAAAAAAGAAATCACATTCTCAGAAATTAGGCCAACCCAGGGGGATTCGAACCCACGTCCTTTGGCTTAGAAGTCCAACGCGATACCCATTGCGCTACAGGGGCACAATGAAAAAATTTTTCTTTTAAAATATGCTGCTGTTCTATTATATTTGTTTGTTACCATTTATTCATTTTTTCATTTAATTAATGAATTTATATTTGAAAATTAAAACTGTATCTACAACAAGTGTCATCCACTACAAGTTTAAAAAAATGTATTTGAACTTGAATGGATGAATAGAACGTATTTTATAAACGATTGAATATTTTAACAAGATATATAAATAAATATATATATATAGGAGGACTGTGAACAATAGCAGGAATTGAAAAAAATGTACGTTATAAAAAGATTTCATACTTTTCGTCCCTACGTAACCAGTTAAAATTTATAGATTGTATCAATTCTAGATTAAAATCGTTGAATACGTGACTGAATTATTCTTTCGTGTTAACGGATATTGCAAACCCCCCCTATATATATAAGCAAAATTATGTTTATTAGAATTTATTTTATTTATGCATAGATATGTATATATGCATAAATTTAGTAAAAATCAATAAAACAGGAACATTCACAAGAAGTTAAAGAAATATAACACAAAATTTTCAAATTTAAAAAAGAAAAATCATTTATTGAATTGTTGGACACAAATCTGTAATTTTTGTTTACATAGTTTTTTTAGCGTCAAACTGTCAACAAATTGTTCAAAATCGTTTAGTTTGATATTCATTTTGCCATTGGAGAGAGAATGTGTGTCTTAATAACTGCGCATACTTTTGTTGATGTTCCTCATTTGGGATGAAATGGGAACAGAAGCTGCATTATTCATTTCATTTTCGTCGTCGGAATCTGCATCAATGGTATTTTTTGAGCTTTGAACAAACTCCAAAATGTCTTTATTTGCCATAATTGGGGCTTTAGATACGAATTACTCCGATAATATAGTAATGTAGTCCAAAAACAAAGAAACTTTTTCAAACATTTCATTAAGTGTCTGCTCAGTTTCAATATCCTCTTTCTTTAGAAAATAAATCTTTTCGTGTTAAGCGGTTTTTGTTTCATGTAAAGAGAAAAAAAAGCATGAAAATACATAGTAGTATGTCGGGACTGTTGTATTATTTTGTGTTAACCGATATCTCGTCTTAAGCATTTTAGCGTTAAACGTATTTTACTGTATTTAATATTTTATGTGTATATCTTATAAACAAAGTTGAATGTGTTTATTTATATGCTTCGCCAATTTTTTTCTCACCTTATTACGTAAAAGTGCAAGTAATGATCAATTTAAGCTTCCTTTTCATTACGATATTTCCATTTGTTCTTCTAATATCCAAATTCTTCTTTTCATAACGGATGTAACCTTCTTCTTATTGATACAGATCTTCGTAATTTAATAGAAGATCATTTTCAAGCACTTTCGAATGAATCGTTTGTGTCTCGATACCTAAGTGAGTTCCTTTCTTTCTTTATTGATACTCTCGGTTCAAGTAGCCAAATGTCCACGAAACTTTGCTTTTTGCGTTGTTTCCTTTTCCGTAAATGAGTTACGTTAGTTCCAGTATAAAAGGCTCAATTCTCGATTTTTCAAAGAGCTGTACACAAAACTTTACTTGTAATGAGGTAACTTAGCTGATTGCCACTAAGAGATGAAATTGTCAAATAATTTTTTTTAGCTGAAGACACGTAAAAGAAGATACCGATTGCTGTAAAAATGCTTTGAATAGTTACTATTAGAGAATACTTGTTCTCCTTTTGGAAATAGTGATAACAATTATTATTATTTTTATCAATCTGGAGCAAAGCAATTGGGTACTGTGGCGGTCTTCTGGATTTCTAACCAGGGTTAGAGAATAAAATTGAGCTTGTATTTTAATCTAATTTCTCCATATTATTCTACGAGAAGACTAATTTCAACTCTTCGGTGTAACGCAGATTTACCTCCATAATACAATACGACCCCGTGTTTTTCTTTTTCTTTTTGCGATGTAATAATGATATATATGAATCCGCAAGATGCTAGCCATGAGAGCTTATCAACTGGTTACTATAGTAAGCATATTCTGACATTAAAACAATTTGACATCTAATTTTTTCTCTAAAGCGATTTCACGTTGAATTTCTATATTTACATAAATTACAAGGTAAAATTAAAACACTATATTACATTTGTAAAATCCATCTCATATTCTTCACTTGATTATTGATATTAATATTAATTTATAATAATGAAAACGGGGGGGGGGGTGTAATGAATTCCTTCTATTAGTTCACTCTTTCCCTATACATATATCTTGTTCAAATTTTCCATCGTTTATAAAATACTTTATATTCATCCATTCAAGTTCAAATACATGTTTTAAACTTGTAGTGGGAGGCACTTGATCTTAATACAGTTTTTTCAAATATTTATTTATTAAATAAATTAAAAAATGAATAAATAATAACAAACAAAAATAATAGTCTAACAGCATATATAGACAGGGAAATCATTCGCTGTGTCCCTGTAGTGCAATGGGTATCGCGTTGGACTTCTAAGCCAAAGGTCGTGGGTTCGAATTCCACCTGGGATGGCCTACTTTCTGAGAATGTAGTTTCTTTTTTACTAATTTATTAGAATAATTAAATTGAAAATAGTTACAACAAAGAAAACATAGTACAACACCATACATAGAAAGGAAAATGGAAAATTATTGTAAGGAAAATCGCTTCCTATTTTGTCACTTGATATTGTGATTCTGTCATACGAATATACATATTTATACTAATTATAACTATTAATAAAAAGTAGCTAAAATAAAATATTCCTTTGTTGTCCTAAGTAGGAACTGACTTAATTTTTTTATAATACTAGTCTCTGATGTACGCCAGCTTCATTGGATTTATAAAATAATTTTCTCAGCAATTAAATTGAAATATTAACAGAATTTCATAACGTCATTGATAATCTCCAGACACTATACAATTTTGAAGTAAAATACATGAAAATAACTTGGGAAATGTAGTAAAGCCTCACATAGTAATTCGAGGTGAACGGGACTGAGTCTACCTCAAGCTGTTGAAATACGTGTTCTATCGAATTCTTATATGAATATATAAATAAATCGATATAAATTTTATAATATAATATGGACTTAGCTATAAATGTCTTAATAAAGTGAACACTGTACAATGATTATGTGCGATTATTTTGTTAAACTCTTCAGGATGGTTCGACAGTAAAATGCTTGAATTTTAAATTTTTGTTTAACTCGGATTTATGGAAAAATCAAACAATCCCTACACTAAAACTGTCGAAACTCTTCTGTATTCTTTTAACTTCTAAGTTCTCTCTACTGTATTTATTTAAAACTTTTGAATTAACTCTACTGTATTTTTTACCACAAGTTTAAGAGATGTTTTTGAGAAATAGTTCTCTCTCTCCTCCATAGATATATCAAATACATATACATTTTCTTATCGTAATTTTATTAATTTCGCAGCAATATTCTATCTTATCAAAAGGAAAATTTAATTGATATAGACGAATGTTTCAAAAAATCAGTGTTTATTTAGACACTGTACGCATAGCTTCGCAAAATACCTTATACAAATTATATACAATAGAGATCAAGTTCTTTAGATTCAGTATGAGTCTATGAAAGAAGAAAGCAATGCGAATCATTATTGACAACACAAAAAAAAATCACAAATATGTTTATAGAGTTATTTGGAAAGACCTATTAAAACACAGGAAACGAGGATTAATACAAATTTAAAAAAGCTATTTATGTCATTTCTAAGAATAAAGTTTGATTAATAATGCAAAACTTTTTTTTTTAAAAAAAAGTTAAATTCATTCTTTCAAAAAAGTACTATGAAGGTAGAACAAGCTTTTCGTGAATAGGTAGTTTGGAACAGCCCCAAAATCCTTTAATATTTTCTTAAAAGCATTGTTTCCATCTACAATTAAACGAGAAAAATCTGACACTCCTTTAAAAAATGCATTCACCCTGGTCTAGAGATAATAAAATATTCGTTTTAACTGACGTTTAAAATGAAAATTCTTAGCAATTAGTCTTCTAATTATGAATACGGTCAACAAAACAAGGATGACATCTGTGCTAGTATTTCATTACTCTATGCAAGAACTGGTCAAATATTGGCCTTAAAAAATCCTATTAGATTTAACTTCAAACATAACCCGCAATATTCTACACGGAAATATTTTTGGAGAAATCAATCACCAAGCCCCCAACCCTAGTATAAATTAAGCCATATAACTCAACAGAACTAATTAAAAAAAACAACTTTTACATATTTTCTGGGAATAAAACTCTCGTATTTCTTTTCCTAAGTAAACAAAATTCTATTGAGTGAATGATTGTTTATTAATGTCGCACTAAGATACTGCCTATTTGAGTAAATTACAAATTCCTCGATAGTAATTTAAAATTTTTTAATTCATGATAAATTAAGATTAATTAGTGTCTTTATTCCAAATTTAAACGTAGTTTAACAAATATTAAGAAATTTAAATGTACTGCATGCAAGCATTATCATGTTAGAATTTTTTTAACATTTTCAAAACGGGCTTCATAAAACAAAAGAAATAATGACATTAGTACAATATTTTCATTCTTGGTTTACTTAAGTTCGTTGTGAGTTTTGAACAATATCTGTCATTAAAAATATTGCCAAAAATTATAATGCTGAAATAAAGTAATTAGTTTTGTAAATTATGCATGTGATTAAGTTATTTTATATGAATAAATAAAAAGTTGATAAGTATTTTAAGTATGAGGTCAGCGAAGTCGTCGGTTTTGTATAAATCAATATTTAAAAATAAAAAGAATAATTAAAATTAGTATTTTTAGTTAAAAAATAACACTGTATATGCCATAAATATTCAGATATTTATAAAATAACTGTACTATATACTTAGTAACACAAAGTTTCATGGTGTTATTAATAACTATATAAAAAAAGAATTCTATCATGATTCCTAACTTCTTCGCAATCTAATTATCAGACCTAGTATATATATATAGACCATAATTCTTATTATAAATTAATTCTTGTTTTCGGCATTTATAAAAAAATAAAACTATTTAAATCTCTTAAATTATTTATAAATAAAAAAAATGATACTTGCAAGTAAATCTAAAAAATATTTTATATTTTACCAAAATACATGAAAAACAATTAAGTCAGGAAATATTTTAACTAACCAAAATAAATTCAAATAAAAGAAGACTTGAACCGACAAGAACATTATTTTTATTTTTATCAAAAAGGATTTAATTGGCAATTTTAGCATTTTCTTCTTACGATATGTTTCTAATTTAAGTGGACTATTTTTAACCAATGTTATTCTTACTTTTGCTCAGATATTCTGAGCTTATTTGATTCTTAGTTTAATTGTTATCTGATAAGTTTACTTTTTTTATTCTTATTGTATGTATATAAGAACTTCTATGCTATATAATTCTAGATTTGTGTTCTACATATTCTTTATTTTCTAACTAAAATTCTAAGGGACCAAAACATTCCCTGTGGAAGATTTGTTTTAATACCATAAATTTAGCTTCAACTGGGCTGTATTGAAATTTTATTTTATGTATATATGATACTAAAATTAAAAAAAAAAATCTTAAGAAGTGATTGATATTGATCTTGGACTGTTCGTCAACTTTAAAAAAAGACGTCAATTAAAAAAACTAGTTTATATAATGCTAATACAAACAAGAATTAACTAAGTTCTACGAAATTTCACTAGTTTTCAGAAGTAACAGAAAAACGTGTAAGAATTAGTTTTGAATCATTGGCTCTTAACCGTCCTAGTGCAATTGTAGTACATATTTTTTGTGTTTTTTAATTACTGTTTAAAACCTTTTAAAAGTTTCCTTTATAACAAAAATCTACCAAATATTTTAAGTAATGGGAAGAACTTATAGATAAAATATATAAATAGTAGATTAATTTATATATATATATATATGTAAAACTTATGATGTTTTTTTCTTGTATTTGCCCATATTCTTACTCTTGAAAAGGTAGCTTCTGTAGCTAGAACGAAGATTGATGTAGCCTAAACGCTGGCTGCTGTAGCCAAGTGGTCCTGGTCATGGACTCGTAGCCAGTGTATCATGAGTTCGAGCCTGAGTGTCATTGAATACCCTCTGTGTGGTGGGGCTGATACCTGTTAAATCTGTCAAGCTGAAAGTCCTTAGGCGAGTAGTGAAAGTTCGGAGTGGGAGGGGGGACATCTCAGGTGTTGTCCTAGTCACTTGAGCATGGTTCAACATTACGAGGCTCGTTGCCAATTGCCCCTGTGTTGCTCTATGTGGGACATAAATAAGCACTCATTCCCTCACTACACTTGAAAAGTTTACAAAAGAGGAATAAAATAATAAATCACAGTATATGGGTTTACAATTTGGCGGCTATGAAGCAATTTAGAATAGTAATCAAGTGCTTTAAATTCCTTACCACTTTTATAACTAAATTGGGAAGTAGACTCTCTCAAACGATTAACTTATCTTACATTAACTTTAGTCATTTAAACTTTTAAAATACTATCTAAATTTTTTGGGAGAAGAAACAATTTTACTGTATTCTTCTACGTCGAAATTAAATTGTGCAATTTCCATTTCCAGGAAGTAAGAAAACAATTTTTAGAAAGTTATTTCTCTCTCCTTCTCAAGGGAAGGTTGTCAAGAAGATATATGCACAAGAGAAATTTGTCTTGGAAAAGAGTGGTATTTTTGTATTTTTAGTTCACAGTGTACGATTTCATGCCTTGTATGCATCATAATACATAGAAAAAAGAGATAAATAATCCTTTTTTGTTAATTACACAGGAGGCATTCTGAAAGAAATTAAACTAATGTAAGCTTTTAATGATCCATTTGGGAGCAGAATATAACTATACACTGTATAGATTTTTCTAAGTTCCCGTAATGGTTAAATGGGTTTAAAAGCGCTTGTTAGCATTTAGCAACAGCTCATGTGTACGTTATCCCATTTTTTTAAAATTCGTAACAAATCCTTTTTAACCGAATGTACAAGTAAAGGGTTGAATGATTAGAATGAGTTAATCAACCATTAATTTTATTGAGTCTCAATGTGTATAATGAAATGAAATCATTTCACTAAAAATATTAAAATCACACAAGCAGTTACAACAGAATATAATTAATGATTGCTAAGTGATCAGTGAAAGCAATTAAATGTTTTGTTTTAAAACAACAATGAATTTTTGATTGTTTTCGAAGTGAATGATAATTTATTTTATTTGAATTTGGAACTGAAGATTTCTTGTGCAGTCAAAATGTGACATAGTTCATTAAATTTGATCGATGACATTATCTCTAATTTATAAGTGAACAAATATAAAGAGTAAAATTAGCAGATGAGGTAATCATGATTGTGAGCTTCATTTTTAACTCAAGTTCACGGGCTCGAGTCTTGATTCAACTATAAACATGTCTTTCGGAATAATAGGAGTGATTACACGTAAAGTAGAGAGAACTAAATCTCTTAAAAATCTCCAGTAATTTGGAAGATTTAAAAGGGATGTGCTCACTCAGGTTCTACCTGTAACTTAACGGTGGTTTTAATATACTTGGTCAATAGCTAATAACTTTTATGTTGCTTTTAATAGAATGTTAATTCAAAAATCAACCAATAAATCTCCATAGAGAATAAACTTATATATCTTGTTTATTAAAGAATATGAAGGAAATTCGGTTTTGGGACCTTCCATTCCGTTAGCACATAACTTACCTCAAGACCAAAATGATCCCGGTTCGGAGGCAGTTAGTGGCTTATATAGATACCACCTCTACACACTCCCCTACCAGTGAGTCGGTAGGCGAATGAACGGTATCGTTGTTATGCAAGCGTGTGAATTGTTTTGTAATTAGGAGTGACGGCTTGTCTGTTGTGTCCTTTTGAGTGTGACGGCTTGTGGGTTGCATCATTTGTGTGATATGGCTTGTGGGTTGCGTCATTTGTGTGAGACGGCTTGGTTGCATTTGCGGTGGATAGATGACGCCACGACTGCTGCTCGAAGGTTGCGTTTGTTCGAAGTTCCCAGGATCATCAATGAAGGAGATTCGGTCTCGGTACCTTCTGTTCCGTAAGCACATGACTTACCTCAAGACCAAAATGATCACTTCAGCCCTGAGGCATTTAGTGGTTTATATTGATGCCATCACCACAAATATTTCGTCTGTCTCCAATAGAACTTTAGTAACTTCTAAGAGCATGATGTTTATTAATAAAAAAACCAATTAAAAATATAGTTCCTTCCATCCAGTATAGCGGTTTGAAACTGCTGTGCTATAGGGCGTGGGCTCAAATCATGGAGAAGGCATACATGTTTGTAAATGTTTTGTGCCTTCACGGTATGAGGGCACTCTAAACATTCGTCGAGCCGTAAGTCTTCTCGTGAGGTTGGTGGAAGGAGGAGGAAAATTGGTGTTGGAATCGACCCTAAACGTACTGTAGCCTGCATGGTGTTCAAAGCTAATGCAAACGACGTATTCAACTAGCCCCTTGAACGATGAATTTCGAGGGGCTCGATCTGACACTGTTGATCAGGTAGTATGAGCAACAATAAGAATGTTGATTATTTAAGTATGAACATATTTGATATTGAAAAGATACATATTTTTTCCGATTTTATTTAAATTATTGTAAATTTACATGCACACAAATGATTTGCAAAATTACATATAGACATCATCTGAAACCAATAGCGAAACCTCTACGTAACAATAAATTTTATATACATTTTGCATGGGAAGGTAGTCCATATGTACAAATAAAAGGGTCATGCGTTAGTACAATTCAGAAATCTAATAGACATATTTATAGTTAAGTCTCAAGCTTATAGCTCAGATTAAAAGGACCTAGAAAGCTTTTTGTGACAGTAAATCTAGTAGTCATTAATGAGATGAAGAGATAAATTTATTCTTTTTACTTGAATCTTGTTAAAAATACGTTCTTCTTCATTTCTTCCTTTTTTGAATCTTCATTTTTAATATTTCCTCTTAAGACATCTTTGGGTTTTGAAAAAACTGCTAAACATTAAAAATAATTTTCCACAAATCTCACCTTAAAATATATATATATATATATATTTCATATATATATTCAATTCTTTTTTCTCTTTCTTTCTTTTTACAATAAGTTTTCCATACTAACTACATTCAAATTGAAGCTCAAATTATAACAGCCCTTTATTGTTAGGCATTTAAGAATGGATTATTAGATGACATATATACTTACTTAAACTTACAGAAATTCAACTTTTTAAACTTAAAAAAATGAAGAAGCTTAAAAGCGTAAACAAATAATAGTGTATTAAAATGAATTATTTTTACTTGAGTTTTAAGAGTTAGAAATAGTAAGAAAGTCGCAATTACAATACATTTATTTATAATATATATATATTTTAAATAATCGTTAAAGACAAAAATATTTTGATATTGAAATTTTATACTTGGTTTATAAAATACGAATAACTTTTTATTTTTTTATCTGTAAATTAACAAAACCAGAACAATTAACAAAAGATAACATGCAATGCAGTAACAATGTTCAGTTATGATTTATAATTTCATGATTTATAAATACTTCTTATAATTAACTTAGAACCAAACACACACATCTAATATGTGAAAAACAGTAAATTAAAATTGGAAATCTTATCAGATTAGGCTATAATTATGATAATGATAATGCTTGTTTATATATATTTCATATAAATGTTCCTCATTAATGCATAATAAAATATATAAAATGTAGGTTTAAAATAGTTGAGTAACGTTTTTATACAAAAAAATTTGTCAATTATGCTGATCTGCATGAAAACCGGCATCAACACCATTCCTGATTTTTTATTGGATCCTCATTTTGGCCCATCCCCCACCGTTTTCTGGAAATGTTCTTCCCTATATTTTTATAATTACTCTGTAGTTTTCTGACTATGAATTTTATTGGGAGAAAGGAAAACATTATTTTAACCATTAAATGTCTTCTGAGGCGCTATAGGGGTGAAATTTTTTGAAACAAGAACATTCTCAGCAGCGGGGGGGGGGGGATAAATTAAAAAATATTTATAGTTTTTTCCGGTATTATTTCCCCGATTTTTCACTTATTACCCATATATATTCTAGATTAAAGTCCACCACTAAACAGTAAAAGTGTATAGCAACATTTTTCTTTTAGTGGATGATTGGTTCATTCCTTAAAGCATCACCAGAAAAAAAGAAACAAAGCATCACCAGAAACTTAATAATAATTATTATTTTATTACTATTCACCAGAAATTTAATAATAATAATTATTTTATTACTATTCAAACACACTAATCAACCACAAGTGAAACTACAAGAGGAGACACTAGGAGTGATATACAAAGAGAGCAATCTCTTCTAAGTGAACAACTCAAAGGAAACAAGCATCCCAGCACCACTAAAGACCCACCGTGTAGGGGAGCGATACACGCTAAATCTGTCGAGAGCTCAAATGTCCTCCCGTTGGTGTGGTGTGGTAGTTAGGAGAGGGGGTGCCAGCTCAGGTGTCTGCCGCGTCACTTGACCATGGTTCAAAATTACGCGCACTGTCGCCAAAAGCCCTCGTGTAGCTAAAACTGTGCGACGTTAATATTCACTTACTCACTCACTCACTAAGTAAACAAGCACAAGTGATCTGTTTAATTTAATCTAATTCAATCTGTCTTAGATTCTTCAACCTTAATCCACTAATTTATTATAGTAGCAAAACTCCTTCCTAAACTTACGTTGTGATAATGAAATAAATCTCACTTACGAATCACCGCAACAGTGCTCCTGCCCCTTCTATCTTACATTTACAAAACCTTTGACTTTATATAGTCAAACTAATTTAAATATCATGGTTTCTTCTTGAAGGATGGCCGTGAATTAACTCCAAAGTTTCCCCAAGAGGATTAATGATAAGGTCATGTTTAGATCCGTCACAAGTGTTTGTAAATGTATAGTGCCTTTGCAGCATGGGGGTATTCTAAATAGCCGTCCTCTCAAATCCTCTCGTGAGGTTGGCGGAAGGGGAAGAAAGGTGGGAGGCCCCTCACCCCTCAAGGTGTTCTTCCTCTAAATTGGGGTGGAACCGATCTCAATCGTACTGTTACCTGCATGGTGCTCAAGGCTACGGCCAACGACAGGCGTACATCTAGAAGTCCAACCTGTCTCAGGCTCTGGTAGCTTTCCTTCCTTCCCTTCGGGAAGGACGAGACAACAACAAAAACAATAACTTATTTTAATAAATAAATAAATAAATATATATTTGGCTTATATAATTATAAATATAAAAATCCATGGCTTTTTGTTTAGTAATTTTGAAACTTTCTCAAATGCTGAAAAAAATAGGTAACCAAAAACTATAGATGTATCGCGTATAGACAAAACACGATTTATTGAGCCATTCAAAGGTTCCAATAAATATTTTTCATTTTCAGTAAATTTTTGAATAAAAACTTAAGAAAGTCTTAGAACTGGTAAAAGCTTTTAAGGCAATTGTGTTCAAAACAAATATTTTTAAATCTGAATTTGAAAGAATGTTATATGAAATTTTAAGTTCTTTGTCTTTGATTTCCTTTGCCTCACTCTAGATTCTATTTTATGAAATGAAGTATAAATAACATCGAATAATACATAAAATGATGTATAAACACATAAAATTAATTTGAATTTATTTTTGTTTCTGTGTTGTTGTGAAAAGGATAATTTAACTGCTTATATTGTAGTTGCTTTTTTTAATATAGAAAGTTATTTTATGTGACATTAAATTTGTGTGCTATTTGCTAAAGCATTATAATGCTAAGTAATCTAGTGTAAAATTCCGATTCAATGTTACAAATCATTAATTGTTATAAGTAGATTAAGCGTCTTATTCCATCTCTATCGCGAAAAAAAACTATGTAAAAAGGTTACGTAATAGAAATAAACATCCCATTTTATGTGTAAGTAATTAAGTAGTATACGTTTAGTGAACAAGACAGAAAAAGATATGTTATGTAAAACTATACCAAAGGAGAAAAGTTAGGGCACAAAAAGAAAGCAAGTAAGACGATCAAATTCAATGAAACGGAAAGTGAAGAAGAAAAGCTGATGGTCAGAGATGTGTATTGAGAAGGTAAATTGATTATGGGGCATGAATGGAAGAAAAAAATTGGTTAAAAAAGTGTGAAAGGAAATAAAATTTATATAAAAAGATCTGTGTGGGTGTATAAAAATTACAAGCATTTTAAAAAGAAGTTTGTAAGAAAGTAAGTCCCTATATATTTGTGTGTATTTCATTTAGAAAGAGAAAAACAGATAGGGGAATGAACATTAAAGTCGCATTATTCAGCTACTCGAGGGCTTTTGGCAATCGACCTCGTAATTTTGAGCCATGGTCAAGTGACCTGAGCTGGCACCCCTCTCTCCTAACTTCCACACCACACCAACAGGAGGATTTTTAGCCTCGACATATTTAACGTGCAGCGACCCCTCTGCGAGGGGATACTAGGTTCGAACTCACGACCAGCCGTTCGCGAATCCCTTGCCTTGACCATCAGACTATCGTGGCCACAAAAACGAGGGGGAGAGAAATTAATAGACATAAATGACATTTCAAAATTTTTGTTGGTATCGAATGTAATTTAACACGAGTAGTACTAAGAGTCAGTTTTTTTAAGTGTCGTCCTCGTCGCTACACTTTGATTCAAAATTGCGCAAGTGCCTCTAGTGAAAGGTTATATATATATATATATATATATATATAATTAAAATCAATCAATCCAATATAGTGAATTGATAATATGCTATATAGAAAAAATAGAGCACTTTTAACAGCCTCAGCAATTTTCACCAGAGTTCTACAGAGGAGACTGTATGATGATGCCAAGGGATTAACTGATTATTATAAATAAGCGACATAGTTCGATTTATTAGAAAACCTCTGATTTAATGGTTTTCACAAATTTTTTCGTTGCCCCATATATGTATTATCTAAAACCGTTTTTATGCTCAAAATACTATAAAAAGCTAACCATTTAATTCTTTTGAGAAAAAAATTGATGAGGTGATTTTAAAATGCTGTGTGCTTTTCTTACAATAAGTGACAAACACACATAAAATTTGGTTTAAAAGTGCGTTGAATTGTGTTTGAAAAAAGCTGGAATGGATTTTGTGATAACGTGATTGATATTTGGAAAATACTTCTTTTTATGAATGCTTATTGAAATTTCCTTGGAAAAATGTATGAATTCTAAAATTCTATATTCTTCTGGTTTTTTTAAAAGTAAGTATTGCTGTGATTCAAAAATGCATACCAACTTTTGTTACATGTATTGATAGTAATGGATAGAAAAAATATCAAAGTTTTTGACACGATAGAAAAAAGAAGCTTATAGCACTTTAAATAAATATAAACTTGTTATTCTTTCTTTCTGAGATAAATCAGTTTAAAGGTTGTATTTGACATTGGGATGTGAATAAAAACGAACGTAAAAGTTATAACTTAGGGTTTGTTTAACTTAGATATTTCAAATTTTGCGAGATTATAAAAAATATATAAATAATAGCTTTGTCTACAAAAATTTATTTGGTTTGTTGACCGATTTTTGTCAATTTAATCGTACTGCATCCCTTTAATTTGTTTTAAAAAAGAATTTTCTCATTACATATTATGTATTTTTTCACATAATTTATTTTTCAGCATAAAAACAATTTTATTTTGTTTCGTGAAACACTCTTTAAAAGTTTCTGAGTTATGGGGATTTTAAAAATGGATCTCTTAACGTTGATTAAGTATCTCATTTGAGGACATTTTGAAGCTTTTAACGGCACAATTTTTCTCTCTGCTCAGAGATTTTCAAAAGTATTTAACCTTTAGATAGATAACAATATTGGTTTCAAAAAGTTAAGTAACAATTTGAAAAAAATAGAGATAATTAATTTGAAATTCTTGAAATCTGGATATGTAACAAATCAAAACTAGATGCACCAAGTAGCTATATATAAAGTAGTAGCACTAACATCGTCTTACATTCGTCAATACAGCTTATAACTAGCTGTTTGATGACTGTAAGCCAATGGTAATGATGGTAGCATCTCCAAGACTTACCGAAGGTAGGCCGTTACCACTTCTTCGGGTGGCCGGTACTTTTGACTTAGAACATGTTGTAACAAGAGTGTGAACACGATTATATCCACATTTATTTCTGAATAGGAAGGACTTAATCAGCCATGGCAGTACACAGAAAGTTGTACGAAACAGTTGTGTATGCTAGGAGACCAGTATTGTACGTTTCACTTATCTCACATTATTGCAGGAAACGTTTGATCCGAGAATGACTACATGCTCATTTCAACTGAAAATCAGTGAAAATCTGTCTATTCACTGACGAGTTTTACAGAGTTTTATTCGAATTTTTTTACATATAGAGATAAACAAATACTTAATATCTTCCATTTAATATTCTGGAAAAGAACACTTCTGTGAGTAATTGTGTTCTTGCAAAGGGAGGAACATCTTTAGGTGGACACACATAATTGTGAAAGCTGCCACATAAAATTTTGGCTGCTTATAAGTGCAAAGAAGACATTGAATACCCTTATTTTGCAAGCAGATAATGCTTCCCCTTTTAATATTTGGCTCACTCACCAAGTTCTTCAAAAAGAAGCTGTCCGAATGCAATGCTCACCATCCTTTCTCGACCTTAATCTCCTTGGGCATGCGTGTTGGTGAGCGCTTGAAATGTATTTTACTGCCCTCCTAACCCCTTCCCAAGCTGTATATGGGCTTAGAACTGCTTTACTTGATCTATGAGCATTGTTACCCAATCAACTAATTTAAAACATCAGAAAAAGCATGATACATCGCTGTCAGGCTCATACTGTTGTTCGAGGTGATTATTCTCAATATTGAAATTTTTTGTGTATTTAATTTTTATGTTTTCGTATGTATATAGGACATATTTTGTGTTCCTTTGGAATCATAAAACATAAATTCTATGTATAATATTTTTCTGTCTACATGTAATGCAATGAATACATGTATTATTACATGTAATGTAATGCATATTAAGTTCCCCCCATTGGCTGGCATGCTTTTTGAGTTATAATAAGTTTTTAGTTCTTTGTCTAACTTTTGGAAACCAAAGCACATATCATTTAAAAAATAAACTAAATTTTTACAAAATGGAATTATTAAAATACAATTAATAAAAGTGGACTGTAATAATTTTTTTAGCTCTTTGGATTTCATTAAACAACAAATCCTAAAAATTATGTGATATAATCTCTACTAATTTGGATACATTCAAAAATGGGATGCGTTAAGACGTCCTATGTAATTTTTTTGTTGGAGCTAATAAGAGTGATATAAATGAAATACAGCTATGATGAGAATTGCGAAAATTACGGGCGAGTGGAAAAAGTAATGTGACAAGCCATCAGAAAATCATTAATTACGAGTTAAAACAGGTAAGAAATCTAATAGTGTCCTTGTACTTGCTACTTTTTTACATAGTCACCATCTCTACGGAAGTATTTGCTTCATTGGTAAACTACCGTATCGAAACTGAAGTTAACAAAATCTGCATCTTGGTCGTGAGGACACGTCATGACAGCTTGCTGAATTTTGGGATCGGTTCTGAAATGCCAACCAACCAACTAAGAGCTTCTTCAAATGTTCAAAGAAAATTAAATCAATTGGTGCTAGGTCAGAGCTGTAGGGAGGATATTTTACTATTTCTCATAATGTCTAATAATTTGATGCGACACAGCTCAACGAGATTCATCAAAACCCTTTTTTTTAACTCTGTGATCCCCTCAGTTGACAAACAGGGAATTCAGTTCGAACTGAGAATATGTGAATCCTTTTCAGAGTTCTTACTACTTTATTTTTTTAAAAAATCTTCGTACATTAAAGTCTTCTCATTTTTGATGAACCGTGCAAGATATATATGTTGTAAATATGCATATTATAGAAAAACTAGATACTAGACTGATTTCCTTTTACTTACAAGATATTAAATAGCCTATGTATGACCCTCAAAGTGACTCTGACTTAATCAAGTGTTTATTCGTAGTGTATTTTTTAAGCTTGTTTTGACATTAACATTCTTGTGTAATGTCATTTCATGATAGTGTAACTTTAAAATTATAAACAATACACATTTTTCGAAAAAATGTAACAGAAACATTTGAAAAAATGAAATGATTGTATTAAGAGCATGCATTTTTGAGACGGGAAGTTTTCATGTGGTATAAAATCTTTTCAGTGTCGTGAATTATTAAGATTAGAGAGACGTTCTTGAAGTCTAGATGCCCATTTGGATGGGATGAAAACTCATTTCTCCTTCGATAGCTTCACCCTGGGAAAATTACATTTCACTTACCTCACCAAAAAGACAAGCAAGTTGTTTCAAATCAAAGTATATTTATCGCTAGCAAAAAAATTGGAATTTAAAAAAAAAAATTGGAAAAATTATGCTATTTTCTAGTTAAATTTTCGTATTTATTTAATTTACCAATATCACAACGTTACTGTTTTAAAGGTTAAGCTTGGAACGTGAGGAACGGAAGGAAAAAATAAATAAATAAAATTTGTTGCTTGTGCAAAAAGCTCAAAAATTATATGTAAAGAAATAGATTTTTTAAAAAATTATTTTATTCATCTTTAACTTTTTACCCACTTAATAAAAAACAACTTAATTTGCTTTCATATATTATATTACAACTTTTTTTTTCATTGAAAAGAACGTTTTTTAAAGCTAGATTTCAAAAGAAAAAAGGGTTTAACTGAGCGATTAAAAGCCGGAATATCACTAGCAGTTTGCATGTCTACAGCCCTACTTTTCTTTCATGGGATTTGCCATTGATATATCATATATTCAGGTAGCTATGGAAACGGAGGTACCCCTCGTTAATTTACCAAGTTATTTTGTCTTTCTCTCAATCACCAGTCAATGGTAATGTGGTTATCAGTTTTTTTTTATTAAAGTGATAATCTTTATCCTGTCAGATTACCATCCCACAGTATAGATTTCAGTTTTGAATTAGTTTCAGTTTATTAAGTGAAAGGAGCTCGAGATACAAAGAAGCTACATTTTGACAATACATTATTATCCATTGCAAGTTTTTTAATCAGGAGCGTTTCAGAAACTTCATAATTTTTATATTATTTATTTTTGAGTATATTTGTCCCATACTATAAAAATAACTTAAAATCCTTTATTTTGATATTAAAGGTAAAAATGAAACCACATATCCTACTGATGAAAATTATTTTATTTAGAATTTTTGTTCATTTTAACCCAATAATTCTTTGGAGAATTAATACTCGTATGTCACATAATGCGATCACATTTCACAATATAATGGATACTGTTGTGCATTAAATACCCTTTTATTACGAACCTGTAAGGCCATCAGTAGAACTCGAATGATTTTAACTTCACCTTGTAGTCATACCAATAGCAATTAATAGTCAATTTATAAAAAATTCATATAATGTATCAATAGCAGAGGAGGGCGATCTCTGAAAACCTTTTAGGCCTGAAACAATATCAGGAATGATAAGTCCTTTTTAAAAAATCCCAATATTTAAATTTATAACAAATGTAATTATTTACAAATCCAGAAAAATTCCGTGCAAAATTTATAGTGAATTCTTACATCTGATTTGTACATTGTTATTTTTTTGCAAATGAATATGCACATAAACGATTGTTCCAAGCTAAATGATATTTGATTGTTAGTAATAACGTTTATATATAGTCCTGAAAATTGCTTAAAAGTCTTAAAATTTTATCCCCTTAAACCCCTTATCCCCTTTAAGTTATAAAGGTCACGATAGTCGAGTTGTCATAATTGCAAACTCATGAACGGTTCTAGTTTCTGAAAAGCCATGAGTTTAAATTCTATCATCTCTAAAGACGTCATGTAGAGAAATGGATGTACATTAAATTTGTCGACGTTTAAACTACTCATGTTGGTATTGCTTGGAAGATTGAAGAGTGGGATGCTACACAGGTATCACCTTTGTCAATTGATTATACTTTTAAATTACGTAATTCATCACCATTAGACCGAATACGACATTAATAAACAATCAGACACGCAGAAATAATGTTTCTGTCAAAAAACTTTTATTCAATTTCATTATAGTTTTTTCACTTCATCAATTTTTTTTTCTTTATCCTTTTCCTTTGAGAATGCTGAAATTTATCTTTATTTCATTTGATTATGTTATAATATTCCTCTGAGGAATTCAGTGATCTGGGGATAGTATATAAATAATATTTTAAGCCAACTATACCAACTATAAATAATGGCGAAATAATTTGATAACAAAGAAAAATTGCTAATTATCGTTAGATTTGAAACGGTCTTAAAACGGTGGAAATACCTTTCTTAAGGAAGATAAAAAAAGGTTCCCTCACATATTGCTTTAAAACTACCAAATCCTTTAAAATTAACGTTTCAAAAGTACTTCTGTAAGATTATTTTAATTATAAAAACTTTTACGCTATGTCGATTTTGAAGTAAAATGTGAATACTCGTTCTTTCATTACATAAAATTAAAATAAAATATTTAAGAAGCTTAAAATAACCATGATCTGTTCACTAAAAAACGAGCTTCATTAATTTGATATTCAAAACCATTTAAAATAAGTACGTTGTGTCATGACAAATTATTTTTACCAACAGTTTTATTCTGTTCTGAATTAAATAAGCAATCTATTGAAGATAAAAACTCAGTAAAGTTTCACACTATTGGGTTGGATAAACTTAAAACTATTCTACTTTACACACCAATTGATCCATTTCAAACAAGTTTTCAATTGATTCACACATCACACTTCTAGAACTGATTAAATTAAATTAAATTCGGATTAAGCATCTATACAAGACTGGTAATCGATGAGGAATTTCTTGAAAAAAGTTCCTAACGAATGAATGAAAGCAATTCAAATAACATTCCCTTACTAAACTGCTTTTCCATATTGAGTACTTCAACAGAGATGTATGAGCACAGAAATAAAAAAGGATTGAAATACTCTATTCAATACTAAGCGTAAAACTATTCAAAGCCTTCTACCTTCTCTAATGTAATATTTACATTCAACCTATACAGTGAAATGCTGGAAGATAAGGTGACACTCTTCTAGAACTATATTTACATTTCTTTTCAACAGTGAACTGTTATAGATCCTTGGAAGATAAATTCAGTATACGCAATGGAATAAATGTTTAAACCTAAGTACAGAGAGACACATTCATGTGAATGTAAATGTATTAAAATGTATATTTTAAAAGTAATTACAGTACGCGGAAAAATATTAATTAATTAGAATTAATAAGTATTCGATATTTAGTTTCTGTTAAAGAATTTAGAAATACATGTACATTGAAAAGTCATTATGTTGTAAACACTTGTTTAATAAGAAGAAGGATCACTTTTCATTCTAAAAACCACCAGCAAGATGCTATAGGTAGTTCGAGGTATTTGGTACCAAGTTCTGATCAATTGCTCTTGCAATTTACGTACTACTGAGGTATCAACATGGAAGTACAAGTTAGGTTTTCTAGATGGAATCACAAATGTTTGATTGAATTCCTGTCAGGTGAATTTGAAAGTCAATAAGTGACTTGAAATGTTCCTCGAACCACTCCTTGCCTATTAGGCCCTTATAATTGTGGTGCATTATCCCTGTGTTGAATGCTCGCCCAGAACACTTCCATGAAGGGGTGTATCTGGTATTAAATAATATTCACATAGTACTCGACATCAGGGATTTTTAAGGAGATAACTGATCCCAATCTGCCCTATGAAAACATCGCTCACACCATAATACCACCGTTAACGCCTTATGTGCACATTGATGAATATCCACTCTCACTTTTCATTGTGATTCATAGCGCAGACGATTTTCTTCCATTCTTTCATAGCTCAATTCCGATGTTCCATACTAATTGCAGGCACTGTTGCCTATAATAAGCCATCAAAAGAGGGACACGCAGATACGTAGGACCATACGTAGCAGCATGAGCCGCAGTGGCGTAACGTGCACCGCCGCATCGCGGGTGGAAGACAAGGCTCTAGGGAGTCCAAAGCCTAAATTATGTTATGGTCTTGCTATCCTTTGTAAGATCCGGTTGGGGGCCCCGAACCAGACTTTGCAGGGATCCTTAGTATTCTCCGTTACACCACTGATGATCTGCACTGTGTTTTGAGATGCACAGTTTGAGTTTTCACAGTTATAGCTGCTGTTGATAACAATCGTCGTAGCGTTTTATCACTAAGAACAATACATAACAGTTTGCTTTCCTCTGGTTTCAATTTGCAGTGGTTCGGCGATATATTATTTAACCATCCATTTTCCATTTTCGATAAATACTCACAACTTACACTTGAGAAGTCCACCAAACGTACCGTTTCTGAAATCGATTTTCTCAAGAGCCGAGCCATAACGATTTGACCATTAGGGAAATTTGATAAATCAGTGAGTTTTTCGATTATATCTCTATACACTCTACAATGCTTGGGTGCTTTACATACTCCATCACCAACCACGCTTGAGCTTGGGTTTGTCTTCAGTGGAGCTCATTTCTCTGGGTGAGGGACATGATGTCATGTCTTTTCGGTATATATATATATATATATATATATATATATACGCTGGTGTCCAAAAGTTAAGCATAAATCGTAAAATGCGAAAAACATGGAGTAAATATTCTTAAAGTTATTCCAAATTTCTTGCGGATATTAATTGAGGGAAGAAGAAACATTGGGTTTATGAAAAACTTTTCAGTCGACTACGTCCTGCATGAAACACCGGCGCATATCTAAACGTGGAGAAACCGATTCACGCAGCATAGGCAGTTCAGACAAGTTTCGTGCAACTGCTGTACGAAAGAACGTTGTTAACCATCAAACAAGGTGAATGTTGGCACAAAGACGCCAATTGGACATGTTTACGAAAGGAAGAATCGTTGAAATGCTGGAATCCTCACGATCACAAACCGAAGTAACTCGAATTCTGAATGTGGACCAGTCTGTGATCTCAAGACTGTGGCAGAGGTTTCAAAAAACGAGAGATGTTACCCGACAACCAGTATCAGGTCGACCAAGAGTCACAACCCCTCGCCAAGACCAATATCTGGTAATAAGTGCGCGACGTCAGAGAGGCAGTACTGCCAGAGCACTGGGTTCGGGGCTCACAGTCGCCACAGGAAAACGAATTTCGAGACAAAGTGTTCACAGGAGACTCAATCATGCTGGCCTGTATGCCAGAAGACCAGCAGTTTGCATTCCCCTCACGTCTGCGCATAAACGCGCTCGTTTGAACTGGAGTTTGAAACATCAACATTGGAGTGTGGGAGAGTGGGCCAATGTGATGTTCAGAGACGAGTCCCAGTTTAGTCTGAGTAGTGATTCTTGGCGGGTAACGATATGGAGAAAACGTGGAACACGTTTTGAACCAATAAACATAAAGGAAAGACATCATTTTCCATCAAGGGGAGTAATGGTATGGGCAGGCATCATGATGGACGGCCGCAAAGACCTCCATTTCTTTGACACAGGGTCTGTGACTGCTCAAAGATACAGATACGAAGTTCTTGAGCCTTACGTTCACTTGTTTCGATGTGCTGTTGGTCCTGACTTCATATTCATGGATGATAATGCGCCATGTCACCGAGAGGTGCTGATTGATGACTTCCTTGAAACGGAAAACATCCAGCGCATGTCGTGGCCTGCGAACTCCCCTGATGTAAATCCTATCGAGCATGTATGGGATATGCTCGGGAGACAAATTGCAGCCCTTTCGCACCCACCAAGCTCCGTTACAGATCTGAAGAGAGCTTTTCAAGAAGCTTGGAACCTTTTGAGCCCACAACTCATTCATCATCTCATAGAAAGTATGGTAAATTTATGTGCAGCGTGCCTGGCTGTCAGAGGTGACCACACGTCTTATTAAACTGCAGCATCAGTATTTTATTTAATGTTTTCTTTCATTTTTTTCTTTAAAGTGTGAATCCTTGCTACGCTCTGTTTTCTTTCAAACTGATAATTTGAATAATAAAATTAATTATTATCATTCTTTTGATTTGCTTTCTTATTTTATAACCATTTTACACTCGCATATCATGTTTCCCGCCATTCTGATTTGCAGTTCCTTCTTTATTCACATAATTATCAATTATGCTTAAGTTTTGGACACCAATGTATATATATATATACACTCATGTCCATAAATTAAGGATAATGAAGTTCAGGCAAAGAAAGAGACAGAAGCAAAACAAATTTGACTTATTTGTAAAGTCAATTTATTAAACAAAAGGTAAAGAGCAAAAAAGATGCTATATGTTTGACATATTTAATAAAAATTGCGATTTTTACTCCCTGGTGCAAATTTCGAAAAAGAACCTGTTTACAAAAAACAGTATAACATGGTTAGTATGATGGTTAATACGGAGTATGTCTCCCGGACGATGTAATACAGGCCTTACAAGGCTCACGCATGCTGAGTATTAAATTATCAATCTGATCTTGGGGAATATTACAGCACTTATTAAGCAATGCCTTCAGAAGTTCAGGTAGACAGGTGGGAGGGGGTTGACGGGCTGCAATTCGTCGGCCAAGCATATCCCACACATGCTCTATTGGATTCAAGTCCGGTGAGTATGCTGGCCAATCCATACGGGTGATATCTTAAGATTGAAGGAATTCGTCTACAATGTTTGCATGGTGAGGACGGGAGTTGTCAGCACCCATGGCGCCCCGAAACAAACGTACATGTTGTTCCAGAATTACATCCCGATAGATGTGGCCTGTGATCGTTACACTCTGAACATGCAGGTCAGTTCTGGAACCAAGAATAATTCCTCCCCAAACGAGCCATCCTGCACCCATTTAACGGTGTCATTCAATGGTATTCTCTTGGTGGTAACGGGTACCTGGCGCACTCCATATGAAAGTCCGGCGAGAATCAGACTGCAAACTAAACCTGGACTCGTCGGAAAACATCACACAAGACCACTGTTGCGGTGTCCACAATACGTGCTCTCTACTCCAGGTTAATCGCAGGCGACAGTGAGTTGTGGTAAGGGGAACACATCTGACAGGCCTACGAGCATATAGACCAATGTGCCTTAAGCGTCTGTACACGGTCTGCCTTGAAACTGTCGTACGGGTAGCTGAAGAGAGTTGAGGAGACAGGTCTGATGCTGTGCTCCGTCTGTTTCTTTTGGCAGTAACTGCCGAATACCGGTCCTCATTCGACGTTGTAACTCGGAGGCGACCTGTGCTGTAACATCTGCTCACATTACCATCATCTTGGAATCGTTGCCAAAGCCTGGAGATGACACTCTGGACGATTCCAAGTTCCTAGGATACTTCCAGCTGGGTACGTCCTTATTCCAGTCGTCCGATAATTCTACCACGTAAAAAATCATCCAAATGCTTCCTTTGTGCCATAACTATGCGGTTATTGCACTGAAAGGCTTTTAAAGCGCTTCTAAACAATTTTACTTCCTTGCCACCATTCCTTATGTACCCGTATCTTACACTCTCGTCATTGTGACGTACTATCCGCGCCATCTGGGGGTTACCTGTAATTTGCATATTCTTCTTCAAGATGTGTGTACAGGTGAAATTTTTATTTTAGAGTTCAATTTCTGTGTGATTCTGAATTATCCTTAATTTATGGACATGAGTATATATATATATATATACAGGGTGCCCCAAGTGTGTTGGGACAAACTTCATGGAGAGGTAGTGGACACTCTTAAGGATTCAAATTTGCACAGCAATTCATGGTCGGAAACGTCTTCGTTGGGATATAGGGGGCATTGTTCGCAAGAGCATTGGAAGAAACCTTCATTTCCGGAGTCTTTGGAGCTGGTATTGCTCGCAAAACAATGTGGAACGTTTTAAGAACACTGAGTTGGCGGATATGCAACCTGATTTATGGATTAGCAGAAGGAAATGCACGAGCATCAGAAAGATTGTATCTCGAAAAGTATCCACAGAGTGATACGACAGACTGACTGATGTTTAATATGTGCATTACAATTAGTGTGAATATGGATCATTGCGAGGTAATAGGCATAGTGAGGGTGGGGCACGAGTGGCTTGAATTCCCATCACGTAGCAAAATGTATTAGATTCCATTCGAAGGAATCCGTGTAGTCTTGGAATAGTGTTCATTGTGTTTTTCAGCGTGAAGTTTTACACTCATATCATCTTCAAAGAGTACCATTACTGCTTCCTACAGATCATCCTCCATGTGTACATTTTGCCCGTTGGTATCTTGAACAATGTCGCCAAGAAGCGCATTTGAAATATTATGTTTTATTTACGGTGTAACGCATGCATCACTTGTTATGCTGAGAACTTTGAATATATTTTGTGACATTTTCACATATCATCAACCACAGCACATGTAATATCTTTTACCAATAAAAATTTCAGATGATCTCAATCCTTTGTTTTTCGTTTCTTTTACTTCACCATGACATTTCCATCAATGGGTTGCTATGCAAATCTGAATCCTTCTGATGTCATTTACCTCCTTATATATATATATAAGGAGGTAAATGTATATATATATATATATATCATATTATATATATATAATATGGTCTCATATATATATATATATATATATATATATGAGAAGTGTGTGCGTTTATTTGACCTGGAATCTCAGGGATAGAAGTACAATTATTTTCTGCGAGTAGTCCCACTTCGAAATAACCTACAAAGATATATTTGGACGTATATTCATAGGAGTGTCATCTGCCGTTACATAGCCCGATAAACAGGAGTTATGATATGAAGTGTCAATTCATTTGGTAGCCGGAAGCTCATTGTGTGTCATTCGTGACATCCTCAAAGTATGGAAGTACTTCAATGAGAATTACCGTCCTGTAGTGTTGCCCTTACCTTCACGGGCCCTTGGGTATACATTTCAAAAGTATAACGCCCGATCGAACCTGGCACGTCTTTGTGCTGCTTGCATTTGTGTTTCAGTAATGTTTCCCTAGGCCAATTCCATCTGTGTCCATCTCTGTTTGTGACTTTTGGGCCCTGAGGTGTATTAACAGATGTTCCGGTTTGGTGGTCAGTCTGACGCAAATCCCCAGTGTTCCACATGGGCTGTTGCGCCAGTGAGTTAATATTTCCCTGGAAGGAACAATCGCTAGATTTCTCTCCAATGGACCACGTTTGGTCTCTAACGAGCAGTGGTCTCTTACCGTATCGCTATCGCTTGGATCTAACTCTCCAATTGAAATGGCCATGACGAGCTATACTGCAAGAGGATATAAGAGTCAATGCCAGACGGATAAGAGCTGTATTAGCACCAGAAGCTGGTCCTAATGATTGTTTTTCTTTTAAAACTGTATTTCTTGAACAAAGAATTCATTTCTATTGGTACTTTTAGAGCTTTTTTTTCAACACATATAAATTACACCTAGGTAGTATTTGTAGTATTTGTGTTTAAAATACGTGTAGTAAAATATATGATGTATACAGAAACAGATGTATGGGTAGATCATAGATTGATCATAGACAGTCAGAGATTGAATTTGTGTGTTTTGTGTACAATACTTATATTCTTTTTTGAAAAAAAAATGCAAATGAAAGTATACATATCCTGCAACAAATAATAATTTATGGCCATGTTAGTTTGAGTGGGACCGTAAGAAGAAGATACTTAGTTTATAATTTGTGTTTTGTATACAAGTTTGGGAGTGCATAGTCATACAATGAAATTATATTTTACGCGGTTGTGTTATTTCAGATTAAAAAAGAAAATCTATATATGGTGTTATTTTTTTACTGTCTCAAACAATTTTCGAAAAAAATTCAAAAGTCATTCACCTTAATGTATTTTAAATATTCCATATAGATATAAAAGTTCAAGTAAAAAAAATAGCCAAGTGACTTTAAAGTATTTTAAATTAATGTACTAGTATTTGAGGAAAAAATAATTGGAGGCTCCTAGTTTGTTTTTGAATTAAAATATAAAAAAAATCCCCAATAATAATTTTTTACAGTTATTTTTCTGAGTGAGTTTTCCATTCGATTACAGTGTGATACTACAAATACATTCAATAAAATTTCTGAAAGTTAAAACAACATTTGTAATTAATTCTCAATTTATAAATGAAAACTATCTTTTTAAATGCGAACATCTTCAGCTACTTTGGAATCGTTTACTTGATAATTTATGTAAAAGCAAAGTATGATTTTGAGATAAATCATCCACTTTTAATTAAATATTTTTAATAAATACGTAAAGGGGACGTTATTCAATGGGCTAATTAGAGAATTTTTCTCTATTATTCGAAATACAACTGAAGTAAATCCTTACAAGTTGGAAATAGAACTTTTCATCTTAAAGAAAATCGATTCTCATTCTTTCACAGAACTGAATGGAAAAAAAATACATTTTTTTATAGAATATTTTTTTTAAATACCAAGAAAATTAAATTTTTTTTTCCACCTGAAATGCAGAAATTATTTTTTTTTGTGTGTTTTTGATCCAGTTTTTTATTGGAACACAAGTATGAAATTTTTTGTTGTTCCTTGGGGGATAAACGCGATGCAGAAATAAAAAAAAATTGTTTTTATGCTCGAAGAGAAAACACAATACAATGAACTATATAAATACTAGGATTGCATGTCTTTAGAGAATTTTATTAGAAAAGATAAAAAGTTGAAGATTTTTAATAACGAGTATTATTTTTGAAATAACATTTTAAGAGGTAATACGCATACATAACTGTGTGTAGCCCGTTATTAGTAAACATCTAATATCTTAAGAATTATACTTAAAAAATTTAGAATAAAATCCGTTAGTTTTATTGTAAAAATTCTCCAAATATATATATAAATGTAGTTTTGAATTAATTAAATATAATTTAGGGGGAAAAGTATATTTTGTCCAAAAACATATTAAAATTTTATATTTTTGAAATAAAAGAATAATTTTTAAAGTGAAAAGCATGGCTATACCTGTATGGATCGTAAAACAGTGGTTTGTATTTAATTTGAATACTTGAGGCTAGAATATATAGAAAATAGGTTATACATTTTGGATTCTCTTAGGAGAAGTATGGGAGAAAATATTACTTTGCTATACACAGTATGGAATTATCAATTAAATTAAAGAGTAGACTCTGGGAGAATATTACTGATGATTGCAATGAGTTTAATCGCATTGACCACATAAAGAGATCGTGGCTATTTCAGATTACAAACAAGGCATAACTGCTTAGCGAAACATTTATGTACACACTAACACAGTAACACACTATGAAGGAACAACACTTTTTCGTCAGTCTGAGATTTGACCCTATGTTACAACATAAAAAGTATAGTTTCCTATTTTATTAGATGGCCAGGAGACTTCAATACAATAAGATGAGTAGGAAACTTATCATAGAATTTCCTTCCATCTAGGCTTTTGCATTTTCAATTCTTACGGTTTTAATTGGGTAATTTTTGAGAGTTTTATCTTTTAGTTTTGTCATGTTTTAACTTTATAGTTTTAGTTTTAGTTTTGACACAGTATTTTTTTGTTCTTTGGGGAGTTACCTAATGTAAATGGATTGATTTCTCCGATTTTGCCATATGAAGCATCAACAATGGAAACGATTTATTTTCCTTTTTTTTTGTTGTACAATATACCGTTATTGAAACGGATAATAAAAAGGTGCTGAAAAAAAAATGGAAAGATTATAAACGAATATGCGAGTAAAAATTGAATGCAGTGAGCAATTTAGATGGACAACTTTTTAAATAGAAGTGTATACATATATTTCTGCAATACGGAAAATTGTAGAAATTTCCTGTTACATTGACTATAAATTGTAAATTAGTTACTTGTATCCTTGTAAGCAATTCAACTATTATATGTAAAATAACATACTAGTTTTCCTGAACTATTAGAAAATTTCAGATTTCATGAAATGTGTAAATGAAGTCTCCTGTATTCAGCATAAGTAGCTATCAATACTTCTAGAACAGCTAAACATATAAAAACAAATCAAGGAAACAAAATAAAGGTTAAAAAGTACATAGTGTTTTCAGAACACGTCTATTTTCATCTTCGGAGGTTTCGTCGCACCTTCATTTAAACTTAAACACTTTTATTATGTGTATTTGCTTTCTACTAGTGCATTTTTAGGTATTTGGGGAAAAAAATATTTTTCGGAAGTTATTTTTAATATAAAAATCCAATATATTTCTCTGAAATATATGCTTATAAATCGAAAATTCATAAGTAAAACATATCTTGTTGATAACTCTCTGCTCGATGTATTACATTTAAAATCAATATTTTTTAAAGTTATTTTACCTACTTCTGACGTGTTAGCTGTAAAAATACCGAGCAGAACATTTTATTACATGGATCCAAATTGTTTGGGTATTTAAGAGTTATTTAAACCCAAGAAGATTTATTGCTTACTATATATATATATTTAATGGAATTATTTTAGAAGTAAAAGAGCTAAAAAATGTTTTTAAGCCCAATCATTTGAACTAATTTGAAGCATGGTTCATCGAAACCAACTCAGTCCAGCTGAAGAGGAAAAGATGTCTGTAAATGACATTTTTCTCTTTTCCTTGAAATAATTGGAGTGTAAGTCCAAATAAACTCGACAGAAGACGACATTAAGGTGATGCTTTTTATCCGGTTTAAGCAGACAACAAGAGAAATGAAGTTGTGATAGTGTGCAATACGTAATCACATTTAAAAATGTTTCAGTATTATTCCCCATCAGTTGGAATGAGAATCCCCATTTTTCATATTTATTGTTCAAAAATTCAAATAATGTTTTTGTCAGTAATTGAGCAATCAACCATACAGAAGTTTTTCTTTTGTTTTCCAAATGTTATAGCATATGCTTTTAACGCAAGTTTTTACCTCTGTGTAAATAACGGTATTCATTATTTTTTTTACCTAATTATAAAATGCAACATTTTCTTTGTAGTAATGATAGATTTAAACTAAAACTAATTCTTGAAGAATAATAACGTTACTCAGAGTAAATATTAGTATATATAACAGTTATTTTTAACTTGTTTAGATGTAAAATAAATAAAAATCATAAGAAAAATCAGTAAAATATGTAGTTTTTTTGGATTGATGTGTAGTTTTATCAGGCATTTATTTTCATTTGTTCAAGTACACTTTATTATTGCACAAAAATATACTCACCGAATAAAACATAAAACGTATGAGAAAACACAGTAATATATTATTCAAGACACAATGAACTGAAATAAGAAATTGAAATTGAATACTGTTTGCGAATATTTTATCATTGGCACCCCAATTGATTTTCCATTTTTTTTAACGTTTCTGTTTACGTAACTGCATTCAGCATACATTCTTTTTTGACGTTCTGTAAAAAAATTCAGTAAGGTTATACTTAAATACGGCAGTAACCAATTTCAAATTAGGGTAAAATGTTTTCCTTAGTCGTGAAAGAGTCAAGACAAATAGATATTGTATATAGTGAAAAAAAAAACTTAATTTGGAATTTATCCTAAGTAATACAAGGCAAAAAACTTTCTAATAATTAAGAAGCATAGTTGTAAAATTTTGTAAAAATAAGATTTGGAATCTTCCTAGTACATTTTGTTCAGTTTCTAAGGAAATGCTTGAATTATATCGTATGTTTCAACAGAATAATTCTTGACATTGATTTTAAAACTAATTTTAAAATATTTATACTATTTCTTTATCTTTTAGATCTCTAACTTATTCAGTACAATAATTTGAGCAGTTGTTTTCCTCTCGCTTTATATTTATTTTCAAAAACTTTTGCATAAGGCAACCAACTGCTTTATTTTACCCAAAATCGAATTCAAAATTGGTGATTAGTCATTTCGACCAGGCTTTGTCGATTTCTTTTCCTTCAAAATAACTAACTGATTTATCAAGAAGTTTTGTTTCACGTTAATAAGCTAAGAAATAAGGAAATCAATTTCAGCTGCCCTTAAATCATGAAGATCCAATTTCACTCTAGTCTTATTGAACAGTTCTTTTGCTATAAAATAAATGCATAAAAATAAAAATACACTGGCGTTCAAAACTAAGAAAATTTTTAGATTTTGTCAATAATCTCTAGACATACTGGACAGGTTTTAATGAAATTTAGAATGTATGTAGGCTGATATGATGCAAAAAATTACCTATTAAACAGTTAAAATGCACATACATGATCGTGCGTAACATTAATCAGAGTCAAAAGGTATGAAACAGCAGTTGCAGAATTAAAAAAAAATGATTAATAGGGGGTATGTTCCCATCTCTCAAATAAACAGGCCTCACACTGTGATTTTATACCATTCTCTCTTCATATATTCTCATCCTACTTACATATGTAGAGAATCAGGGACCCGCTGTCTGCCCCTCCATTATCAGAGAAATTGACCATTATGAATGCGGAGGCTTGATGGTCTGGACAGGCATCACGTTGGATGGTCGTGCACTCTCCCTGCTTTGAAAGAGACACTATGACTGCTGTGAGGCATAGGGATGAGGTGTTGGGGCCCTATGTTCGCCTTTTCACGTGCGCAGTTGGCCCTAATTTTGTTTTAATGGATGAGAACGCGAGGCACAAAGAGACGATCTGGTTGACGAATATCTGGAAAGTGAGGATATTCGCGAAATGGATTGACCACTTAGATCCCAAGACCTGATCCATATAGATCATGCCTGGAACAGTCCGAGGAGGGCAATTGCAGCTCACAAAGTTCTTGCGAGAACTATCAAGACCTAAAAACTGAGTAGCTGAAAGAGTTGGATTAATTGCCACAGGAACTCATAAATTCCCTTATTTTATTTCCGGTATAAAACTACGGTGTGAGGCCTGTTTATCTGAAAGAGGCAACCATACTCCTATTAACCAATTTTTTTGTTATATTCTGCAACTGCTTTCCAACTTTAATGAGTGCTACGCATGATCACGTGAGTGTTTTTTAACTGTTGGATGATTATTTTTTTGCATTATAAGAGCCCTATACAAATACCAACTTTCTTTAAAACCTGTCCAGTAGTTCTACAGATAATCGACAAAATCTAAAAATTCTCTTAATTTTGAACACCAGTACAGATAATTTTCTGAATTTTCAAAACATAATCCATATTTATTCTTACCGCCCTATACGCAAAAAAACACAATAAAAAATCTAATGTAATGATTTTTTTATAAAAGTTTCAGTTTTATTTATTCGTGTTTTCATCCGCTAAATTCGTTCCATACAGCGAACCATACAACAATCTGTCTTTATGCTCCTATAACTTACTTTCTTACTATTTTTTAGTCAATCCATATATTTTCTTTTCCGTCCGTATCCTTCATATATATATATACATATGTGACACTATAGGGATTGAATAAGCTGAATTAAATAATAATTCAAAGTCCTTCGATCGCCCCTTCAACAAAAGCTTATATCGATCTTCTTCAATGATGTGGCAACTGTTTCTTACATTTGATCCTGAAATACCAGCCGAAGAACCGAGTCTCTTTGAAAAGTACGCTTGAAAGAAATAAATCACTCCTCATCCGCGATATTGGTGAACTCCAGACGTCGAAAGGCAGACACAAGACGAATGCTTCTTCATCCTGTTATCTGCTCCATTTGTCATTGGCACCATTTGAAAATGTTCGATATTCTAGGTAAATGCCGTGAAGTAAGAATTTCCTCCGAAAGAGGAAATTCTTTATCTGCTTACATAAAAATATGCGTATCCCTTCAAGAAGAGCTGTCGCTTGATCGACGTTTCATCAAAAGTGTGTCACCTAGCTGAGAAAATCTTTCGCTTCTCTGACGTTTTTCAGCGGCTACACGATGCATTTCTAAATTACCTTCCACGTTCTACCGCTAAAAATCAAATATTTGCTGCATTGTATGTCTTATAGAGTTTATTTTCTAGTTTTAGTAGGGAAGTAGGAAACGCAATGTTAAAACTCAGTTTCGGAGGAATGAGCTGCTCTGGTGTTTTCATAACACAGAAATATTTCCTTCCGCCTACACAAACTTCTCTTATCATTTTATTCTGAATTTGTTTCAAAAATCTCATTTTTAGATTGTAAAAATAATCCACCAAATTTAAGAGCTCGTTTTATGAATTTAAATGCTTTTTTTGTTGTACAAATTGAGAGTGGAAATTTTCTTAATGGGTTTATGGCTACTTGTAAAATGTTTAAATATTTTTAAGATAGAACTCCAGCAATCACATTTTTTTTGCTTCCTTAAAATATGGAAACAAGATATTATAAGATCAGATAGCCAATATTTTGGCAAGCATCTTGATCTAAATGACTGTGATATATTCTATACTAACTTAACTCAGCGGCCTCAACAGCCCATGAGGGTCAAGGCCTACTGTGACCAACTCAGTATACGTGACTATGAGCCCTAATGTGCATGAGAAGATGTTCTGGTCATGTTGTCAATCTGACGTGAAATGTATATTATAACGACACACATTTTCTTCGTAATTGAAGAACTTGTTATTGAGTTGATAATCCTTAAATATAAACGGTCCTTGTTGTCTTTTTGTCAAATATATAATTTACAAAGTAATACAAGTCACAATACAATAGGTACTTTCATGTTAAGGAAACAGATCCACTTCAAAAGTAAAAATCTTCAAAAACAAGAGAAAAAGAATCAAATTGACCAAACTTAAAAAAGAACATTGTTCAGAAAACTTACTGATTGAGAACAGTAAAATGGAGTTAAGCATATCCCGTCTCTCTATTGAAAAATTTACTCGGTAATAGCGCATTAAATATACATGAATAGACAATGTATATACCATCATGAAAATTGATGCAGACTACAAAACTCATGCTTTACTTCTAAGACATCTCTAGCACAATGATATAGACAAGCAAATGGATTACTTCATAAGTGAAAATCATGGCATATGTGTAGGTATATTATTGAGACTATTCTACTTTGCCCCGTGCTGTCTTACCTATTTTTTCTTACATATTGCTTAGTATTAAATTAGAACAACAGTAATTTAGTAACTTATTAATGTTTACATGAGTATTTTAAATTTAATAAATATTGATCATAATGAAAATATTTACAAATATCTTCTTAAATTTTTGCTTTTAAAGTATTTCTAGCTATATCATTTCTTCGTATTTTTTTTCATAGATAGTATTTCTCTTTCTTAGCATTGATTTAAGTATATAATTTATTTTCCACTAATGAATCGTTGGTAAATTATACTGTGTTCGAAAGTGAAAGAATTGAAAACTTATTGCTTTTTCAGGATTTAATTAATCTTCAAAGCAAGGAAGTAAAATTTTCATTCAAAAATTAACAATAAATAAATTGGATGATGAATGGGGATAAATAAAATGTTAGAACACATGAGTCAAAGTGTCAGACATTGCAACTAAAAAATGTAACTAAGCTTTGGCCGTTGATCGAATTTCAATTAGCTAAGAAAAAAATATGGAGATAAGATGAAAGCCTCTTTGAAAAAAGTAGTTGTCTACGAAAAAATTTCTTTGCAGACAACTTTATAAAAATATAATTATTGCAACTAACACCAATATAAGGCTTAAATAACTCTATATAAGATATATCTGCAATCTCTTGCGTGGAATTTAAATTGCAAGGAAACGCTTTAAGAGTTTACTCATTATATGGCAAAAATGTTCAACATAATTATTCCTGCTTATTAAAAATCGTACATTGTATTGCGTGTTGAAACTTGAAAACTTTGAAATTAGTACCTTTATAACTCAGCCAAAAAAGGGTCAATATCAAACTTTAAGTTATTTTCTTTGATTGGAATAATATTTTGCGAGTTACACAATAAGCAGTAGTGGAAGGATAAATATAATATTCTGAAGATAAAACTTAAAGAAATATCTATTAAGAATGGAATTTATGTGAATAACATTTGTGAGCTCCCAGATTCTAATTCAAAGTGCTTTTAAAGGACTTTTAAAGGACTTTTAACCCTGGTACATTTTAAATGTAGATAAATTATGTTTATAGATACACTATCACTAGTTTCAAACAATCTTCCTTCAGTTTCTTAAATGTTGTAGAAATCTCATATTTACGAGTGAAAGAGGGGGAGATCTGAGATTTCATTTCAGCAAATGCAGATGCATAAAATAATGGGTTTTAAACTCTATTTTTTAAAAAAAAACCTGCGGGAGTTTTATTTATAAAATTCCAATTCAAGTGTTGTGTTCGATATCTTTTTATGATTCAAAATAGTCAGGACTTTTATCAATATGTATTCTTGCATTGGGTTGTAAGTTCAAAACCATATCAGAGACCACCTCAACATTTCTTATTGAAGATTCGAAAGTAGGATTTGTTGCCTGGAAGAGCCATAAATAATATGGTTTAATAACAAGCAGTTTCTGTTTTACACTTTTTTTATTTGGCCGAAGAGAATAAAGAAAAATACTCCTTTTCTTAATTAAAAATGGTTATTCCAATAGAAAAGGCAAATTTATTTGAATTATTTACTATTTCTTTGAAGTAAAGACTTTTATTGCTATAAAATTGTTTAAGAAGCTCTGTATTAATTCTGCTATTGTATTAATTGACATGATATATGCTGGATTTATAGAGGATTAACTTTTTATACTTGCTTTTAGTAAATAAATTTAACACATAAGATCTTTTTAACTTCAGTTTTCTTGTAGAAGTACAAAAAATAAACAATTTTTTTCTAATAACCTTTATTGAACAATAATCACATAAGAGAATAGACAACCAATAATGCTTTGTTTTAAAAATTTGCCTTCGTGTATACAGAAGAAATATATGATCAAATTATGTGTTCAATCTTTTTATGTTTAAGTCAGAGAAATAAATACATATATAAATCTACCAAACATGCTATTATTAAATTAAAAGCAAGCTACTAAGTGTTTAGTGTTAATCATGTCTTAAAAGCATTAGTTCATTTCTTAAAGACTTTAGTTACATATTTGAACACATTAGCAAATTGCTGATTTTCAGCTTTGAAAGTATTGAGAGCTGATGAGCGCGAAACACGCGATTTCATTAAGGAAATATTTCATGAAGTAAGTATATTGTTTCCTTTTTTTCCTAATATCTGGAGTGTGGAACGTTATTTGATTCAAACATAGTATCGGTAATCAGTTTTGGTCGGCTGGTACATGAGTTGTCAATATTTACATATTCAGAGTAAATATTCCCAGACTTTTTATCTAATCAACTTACAAGATAATTAGCCGTTATTGTAAAGCTCGCTAATCAATGATTAATTTGAATTCTGTCATCTAAATGACGCTTCATAAATTTGTTTAACTCAAACAATCCCCTCTGTAGCCTCCAGTAAAGGCCGTTCTGCACGTTATCTGAGCCTCGAGATTATAAATATTTTTTGAGCCTAATTAATTTTTAGGTTAAGCTTCAAAAAGCCAATTATATTAGATTTTATCTCAGAAATTATCAATATCTTGGTCAAGGCTGCGAAGAATTTTTTATAAGTTGGAAACTTTATCTTATAAAAGCAGGTCGATAAAGATCACAGGAAGAACAACTTTTGTTTTTGGGTGTTTGGAAAGTTTTCACCTTTTGCTCAGTAACCGACAAAGTGAAGCTGTTTAGTAAACTTTAATCTTTTTGACAGCAGATATTCACATATTATACTTAATTGATGGATGCAAATGATTAATTAGAGTTTACTCGGGGTTTCGCGAAGATATATACATACACATATGTGTACATGTACCAAGAGTCACGAAGTCTTAGTTCATTTCTCACAGGTAAGAAAATTCTTGAGTTAGGAAATCAAAAGTTTTCTAGAAACTTTAAAATTTTACACAGTCCGTACTAGATGACATAATAAGTAAAATAATATTTATTTAAATCTTGAATCTTTGAAATGCGGTCTCATGGGACAATGGTAGCAGTTACTCATTAAATCTAGATTCTAAAGCTCTCACACGGTATGGTGTGAGTATTAGAGAGTTACATATCAGATTAAATGTTGGATTTTGAACCTCGTTATTTCACTGAGGCTTAGAATGACGATGCTTATAATTAATAGGGTTTTGTCAAATATACTACAAGCACATTAATGAAAATATATTTTGATTTAATTATTAAAATATTTTATTTCTTATTTTTACAAAAATGAGCCATAAGTGTCAAAGAACCAGGAGAAAAAAATGTTATGAATCAAATAAAAATGAATATTCTAACAATATTTTGAAAGTTTGGATTTACTTTTGTAGGTATTCGAAGAACACATACATATACGTATGAATTTAAAAACAAAAAAAAATCCAGTCATAAAGATTCCAAGTATAAGAATTTAAACACTAACTGCTTTTGTTTAAATATGAATTGAAAAGAAAATATATAGTGATCTGGAATTTTTCTCTGTAATATTTTTCTTCTAACAGCTTTATTTTCGTTTCTACCTTATTTTTCTAATAAGTATACCAAAAGCTCCGGTTCTTTTTAATTTAAAATTCTTTTGAAATTAATTTTTTCCCCCATTTGTATCTAGTATTATAAATTTAGCTTTTTCTCCTTTTTCAAAAATCTTTTGCACTTTTAGTTTTTAGTATTTATTTAAATTGTCAATTTTAAACTTAGTTGATAGATTTTGAATAGGTGTTATGGAAAAATTTTGCTATCTACAAAAACTATTTACCTCAAGAAAGGTTTATTGGAGATTAGACGTAAGATTTGTAAATAATTTAAATTTCAACCGAATGAACTAGAATTCCAGAAGAATTTAAATTTATAATAATTTACAGATTAAGAACAAATGCCATATAAAACAAGCCCATTCATTATAATGATAAATTAACAGTATTAATAACATACTTTTTCAAAATCTGAGGGGAATGGAGATAGACCGATAGAAAAAGGAAAAATCATGGTGACTAAAGAAAGCAATTTTACATACCAAGAACTTGTAGCATATGTTAAGGAGAAGGCTAGCACAGTTACGCAATGCACCAAAATATTTCTATTTATTTATTTGAGGAAAGTAGAGTACCTACAAATATGGTATGGTGATAAAATCAACAATTTGCTCATTTGGAACGTTAAATTGTGAAGGAGCATCAATAGAAAATGGTGCTGCATTGGTAGATGTTTGCCAGCAGTATTAGTTGGTGATACATGCTGCAAATGTTAGAAGCTCAGTGTCGACTATGAATTCTATTTCCAGTCACTCATGTAAGGGATTCAAATAGTATAAAAAGACGAAGATCCTGTAAATTCATTGATAAAACACTTTTCTGTCTACTAATGGGCATAGCCAATAATCCTCTGCAGAGCGTATAGAAAATACGATTAATAAAAGTTTGGTTCGAAATTCAACTCCCACGGCCTTTTATACATGTTCAGTTTTTAGCATACTTAGAATAAATTTCCTTAGAATACCATTCAGAACCTTCATAAATGTCTAAACGGCTCTATCATCTATATTTACATTCTATTTCGTCTATTTAAAATATCATAGTTGTAATGTATCTTTATAGTGCTTTTTTTCAGTTCTTCCGCATTGATATTACATCACAATTTTTTCTCCGGATATGTAGCAAAATTTCTTTCAATTTTTTCCGGAATTGCTCTTATTGAGTTAAAAAAAAATTATGTCTAGACATACATAAGCATATTTCAGGTTTACATAGCTTAAACTCTTACATTTCCAATTCTTAAAATTCCTTAAATATTCTTTTCTATTTATCAAAAATTGCTTTAGATGAATTTTGTAATATAAAACACGAACTAAATAAAGTTATCGGCATATTTTAAAGCCTTAACCAAGTGTAGCAAATATGATTTATGTACGTATTCTGGGGAAAATTCAGCGTAGATTAAGTTTTGTAGATTTTTTATACGAAATATTTATTGTAGTTTCGATAGCTTTACCAATAGCACAAATACTCTCCAGCACATGAAAAAATTGCAAGTCTCATTGAAATAAATTTGTTACAGTGAAATTAATGCAACATAATTCTTTAAATCATACAATAAACTCAATTCACACTGTTTGTATAAATATCTTATTTTTACAAAAAAATAGTATCTGAAAGTGTGATTTGATTTAGTTATAATAAATGCACAGACAACTTGAATATAAGAATGTACTCAAATTAAAATAAATGTATTCAAAAAAATTACATCACATTATTAACATTCACAGAGAAATTTTTTTATAAATGCATTTTTCCTATTTATTATTCCCAATATATTGACGTTCTTGCATGCTTTCGATGTTAAAAGTGCTGAATTATTAGAATGTAAAAAGTAAGGAAACTATTATCTGATTATAATAACGTAAATAAACGATGAATAATTTAGAATACTTCATTTCAGTTTGGGAAAACATTGGAGGGAATTCTGGTATGATTAAACATTTTGGATGTAAAATTCTCGAAAATTATCTAGAAAACGTAAAAGTGGAAGTCACTGAGAATTTATCGTGTAACTCTAGATTAAAATTAATTTTATTTTAGATAATCTGATATTTTTTTACTAGAATTTTACACAGGATATTAATTATAAGTATTAATTAATATCAAATTTAATAACAACTGTTTTTTGTATTTTCAAATTTAAATTTATAAAATTTTGACGTTTTCTGGAATACATTTAATATTGATAGTATATGAACGTACAGTTTATGAAAGAAATTATTATTTTTTTTTGGTAATTATTATTAATAAAATTGACCCAGGCAGTTAAGTGGTTAGGACATGAACTAAGTCCAGTATCATTTTAATATGCCTAAGTTCTATTTTTGGTGTCACTAGAGGGGCTAATGTACATTAATTCTGTCAAGGATCAAATTCTTTACGCTGGCGTGTTGGTGAAGTTTAGAAAGTGGACTGAGTCCTAGTATATTGTTCTTATCATTTGACTGTGACTTAAAATTACGAGGTCCATTTCCAATAGTCTTTGTGTTGTTTCTGTGAATAAACAATTAATCATTTCTTGTTAAAGAAGAGAGAGAAAATAATCAGAGAATTTATAGTACTGCTTATTATAACTTATTAAATCATATCAAATCTAAGATAATGTAGATAAAATGAAACTATTGCTTGAATTTTTTTAATAAAATTTATAATAATGAAAAATAGTTTAATTCGTCATAAATGTTCCATTATTAATGAAATTTACATTGAATTTCCTAATAATATAAATTTTTCTCTTACTTATACAAACTAAAATTGCTACAGAAAAAATTGTAAATATATTATAAGTAGTGATACTTAGTTCCTTATTTTCAGCCTAATCAGTAGATATTAATTAGAACTTTAACATATAAAATTAAAATTTTCAATTTTTAAGTAATTTTCCTTAGAATATCTCAACGAATTTAGTTTATCTGCATCTGTTGTGGCCTGTCTATAATACCTTAAGATATATATATATATATATATGATATGCAAATGTCCTTAATTTCGAAATATTTTATGTGATTTCAGTAGAGTTTGAAATAGTTTATTTTACACTAATCCCATATTTAAGAGCTCAATAATTTCACACTTTTCCACATATCTCTTGTGAGTTCTTTTTCGAGTTCTTTTACATGTTAAAATTCCATTTTAGGGAATAAATCTACCTGTCTCTTTGAATATAGGGATTGATCTTTACTTGGTTATTCGATAGTTATTCAAACATTCTTAACAGATACTGGTTTAAATTTCCATTTCTCCTAACTGAATTTTACAATTCTACATCAGTCGGCTCCTATGGGAAGAATATGGAAATCTAGGGATTCAAAGTCATATAATTTTTACCAGAACTTCTAATAATATTATAGAAGATAACCCCCCCCCCCATGGAATTATTTGTACGTTTAGTAAATGAAAAATTCCAGCTTGTAAACTTATATTTTTGAATTTGTGCATAATATTTCTAATGTTTATGATTAAAAGCGAATTTTTTCGTTGCATTAATCTTAACAAATCATTGTTTCCTATTAAAAGCAAGTAAATGCTACATTCAGTTTCTTACAACATTTTTTGCATGCAAATGAAGACATATTATCAAATATGACATTATACATTATCTTAATGGTGATTCATATTTGTGAAGTCAAAAAATCATCAGTAATCTTAAAAAACAAGCAACATAGTTTGGAAAGTCATAATAGTTACGAAATTGTTTTTCTTAAAATAAGAACATTTTAAAAAGTCTTGAAATAAAAGCAATAGATTTTTTAATTCATATGACCAACTTATCTGATTAATTTTTTAAATTCATAAATAGGTAATATACTAAGAGAAATTGTGTTATTACTGTATTCACTTAATTAAGTTATTTTAGATGTTTCTTTGTAAATTTGTCACGGCCCGAAGGTCCTGGATGTAAGAGGGTTCGGGGAAGAGGCGGACACATGATCTTGCAACTTAGCAACTTTTAGCAATAGAATAGCAATTTTTATTTTATATTTAGCCCTTTATGAAAATATACACAACTTCATAGCTTAATTCTGATGACAGTCTGAAATCCTAATACTTAATCTGACATGTAAAATTATTGAAAATCCCTTAACTTATATCGTAACTCTAAAGATAATTTTTTTATTTTTGTTTTATTATTTTATCCTTTTTTCTTTTCTTTCCTCTTTAAAATGAAAGTAAACCATTTTTAGGTGAAAAAAACATGCCTTTTCTTTTCCCTCAATAAACCGCGCAACAACGTGAGCCTGTTGGGAAAAATGGTAGCACTGGGGAGTGAATTTCGTAACTTTACCTCGGCGGTAAAGGGGTTAACACTTTCTGAAAATATACAACTACATAGCTTAACTCTGAAATCCTAACACTTAATCTGACATATAAAATTATTGAAAATCACTTAGCTTCAGTCTGAGCTCCTTGTGAAGATTCTTCTCGAACTCCGATAGCTTGGTCAGCTCCAATGATATTTACTTCCACAACTCCTGGTGGATTCTATGACAAATATTAATTTCAATACGCGTGACCTCTCAGTCGCAATTCACCTTTTCTATTCTTAGATTTCCCGATTTCCACGATTAACCATTCGCCTCACACACCCATCGTCAGAGTTTAAATAGCTATATTTGAATAAAATCAAGTCATCTCAAAGCGGCTTTTAACCTAAAAGCGCAGTTAAAGAATAGTTTTGCCAAAAGGATTAGTAGAAGAATCCGAATTCGTACGTACCCGTTACAAATTCTATAAGGATTGACAAATTTTTCCTCTTACACTATTACATAAAAGCACTCAGTGTCAGCTTATTCATTCCTTTGGAGTAAGGTTCCGCAGTTGACAATGAGTTGAACCCATTTTTCAGAGAATGTACATTCTGTTCAGTTATAAGTAGCTGAATGTTTCCACTTCTTTGAGGTGGAAAACAAATACACTTTATATTTTTAAATATTAATTGTTGTAACTGTATCATATTATTAAAATTAACAAATTAAAAATTCTTTAATAACTGAATAAGTAAATTTTACTAGAATCAAAGAGATTTTAGACAACAATAACTTTCCATTAAAAAATGGAAATTTTTCTGGTTGATCAATATAGTAGAAACTTGCAATTATATATAAAATATAATTTACTAATATCGAGAAAAATCTAAATCTTTTTAATTCTATTTAAAGTATTTAGGTCTCCTAATGTTAATAGTAATGGGATATGGTGACTTTCAGTCTCCAAATGAAATACCTTACAGAGATTAAAATAAATTCAGTACCTAGAACTGATTTGTTGAGAAACATTTTTTTCTAGCCAATACTGTTTTAAAATTAGAAATTGTAACTACTTAATAGTAGATTTGACTAAAGCATAGTTTAATAACTACAGAGAGAGATTTCTAGTTCTTAATTTACGATTGCATCTTAAATTAATTTCCCCTTACTTCTAGAATCAGTAACATACGTTTCTTGGTAATGTCTGCTCAATATTTCATTGTAATTTAAATAAAAAAGAATAATTGCAAGAAATATTCTTCTAGCCTTTATGAGACATTGATTAATTACATTTTATGAATAAAAGAATCTCCTCAAATTATTTCTATACATAATTTCTTTATTTCAAGTTTGAAGAAACAGACGTTAACTTTTCTTTATTTCTTGTAATTTTTCGCTATTTTTAATTTTGAAACACTCATTATAAATGAAGAAATAAATTTGTAACATTAAAATGTCTCTTGATTATTCGATAGCTTAAGTTATCATTTATTTCTAAATCATTAAATTCCTATTTTGTAAAAAATTTGACAGCCTCATTAGGGAAGTCTATATTTAAAATTCCAAAGCATGAAAAGTAAATGTGCATAATATTCAGTTTATTGAGTTTTGCCACATATTCGTGTATAAAATTATATTTTATGCCAATTTATTGATGTGTACAAGATAAAAAAAAAGAGAATTCCAGATTTACTTATGTAATCAGTTACTTAAACATGGTAAAAACGAGAGAGTTTTAAAAATAATTCAGTACCAAACAAAATAATTAAAACTAAAAAAATATACTTACATTGATTTTTTTTTTTCAAAAAAATATTAATTAAAAGAGTAATAAATTATAAAGTTACAACTTTTTAATTAAATCAGTAGAAAATAATGGGGATCAATTCCTATCATAGTGCCTTCAAATAGGCTTACCTTGCATGTATGATCTACTGGCGATTTATAATCAAAGATAAAGTCAACGAGGGATTTAGACATATCTAGTATTAAATCGCATTTAGCACAGACTCATCGAATTTTCAATCAAATGAGACAAAATTGATGAATGATAACAGATAACTAGAGAATTAGAAGCTCTTTGGACTCCAGATGGAATTAGGGATATAGATGGAAAGGAAATATGTATATACCCATATCCATTTACGATCATGTAGTTCTCCCAAGGGTATCCAATAGATATTCAACTGGATTCAAACCTTTAGCATTAGCATGATGTTCTAGTAATCTAGGGATGTGACGAGTTTGCGATACTGTCTTTGCTGGAAATGTATGTCAACTGTTTCTAGTACAACTTCTAAGCTAAATACAGTAGGTCCCAAAAACTAGGCATAAGGTATCCGACTACGTTCAGAACAGTTATTTTGCGAAAGCTCACAAACTGATATTTTTTTAATATTTAGTGACACTGAGATTAGAATACACATATAAAATTATTTTAAGAATATTATTACAATGAAAAAGTATTTAAATGCAATATTTTAGTAAAAAATAGACATAGAATAGCTTATTTTTAAAACTTTCTGGTTTTGTGAAAAGTGCTTCAATAATAATAATATTTTGTCCATATATAGCTCAAACCACTATACAGAGCTTGAACTAGGATTTTTAAAATATACAATTTAGAAGTGGATTGCTGCATATTTTAATTCATCACAGCGGAAAAATTTTAACAAAAAATCACCAATTATTATTTCAATTGGTACTAACTCTGAAAATAATGGAAGATTTTCAAAAATTCTAATTTAGGCTCTCTGGAGAAGTCTTAGCTATATATAAGCAAAATATTATTATTATGGAACCATTTTTCATAAAAGAAGAATTTTTTGAAAATAGATAATTTATGTTAATTTTTTGCCAAAATATTGCATTTAAATAATTTTTTATTGTAATTATGTTCTTAAAACAATTTTGCACTTGTATTCTAATATAAGTGGCATTAAATGTTAAAAAAATATGAGTTTGTGCGCTTTTGCAAAATCACGGTTCCGAACGTAGTCGGATAATTTAAGGAGAGCTCAGTTTGTAAAAATGCTGGGTTATCGAGAATGGGATTAAAAAAGAATAAGTACGAGTGTTTCCTCAGAAAATATTGTGCTGCATTTGTATATATTGTTTTCTCGAGAATAAAACCGAAAATAAACTGCCCAAATACCCTTAAACAAAGGAAAAGTACGTATTTTGTGAAGCCGTAGAACATTTACAACATGAAAATGAAAATTAATGAATACATAAAATACAGTAATTTGCTTGATAAGACACACTTCAGAAAAATACATGAAAGCATAAAGCTGTCTAAAAGGAAAATAAAGTAACCGTTACTTTTTAAAAAAAATAAGAAATGCGTAATGTCCTGTTGTGGGTTTTTTTCGACCTGCAAGGGTGTGTCCGAGTTATCCGGACTGCCAGTTATCGAGTGCCGAGTTTTTGGGACTCTATTGTTGTAAGGATATACAGAAAAACTACTTCATAAATGCACATTATTAAGTGTTTAAAATTTGCTGACAGTTGCCTTATGATATTATGCATAATTGATAGAATTTGTGTGTGATTGTATACTTCAGATAATTCAATCTAAAGCAGAGGTCGGCAATCTTTTAGCTGTGGCTTGTCAAACCAATCTACCAATATCATTCAGGACATTTTTGAAATAATTCAATTCCCGCGCTAATGCATGTAGAATTAGAGGTCAATAATTTATACTTACATTTTTATTACATATACTTTTGCATCATCTAAATATATTTCTTAACATAAAAATAAACAGCATAAGACATAACCATTTCTTCAACAAAAATAAAAAAAAAATTAAAAAAATAAGTATTTCCCTTTATTACAGTTAAAAAAAAAGATAAATAAAAATTTTAATTTCGAACTTAGTGCTTGCTCCGTTCTACTTTCATACTGAAAAATGAGAGGCATAATATATGACTTTCAATTTGACACGATTCTGAGCATTCAGTTGTTAAAAAAATTTTTTGTGGACTCAAAATATATTTCGTACGAGGAAAGATATGTAGAGCCAACAGCAAAAAGCAGAGTACATGCAATTTTCTCTCTTCAAACAATTAAATCTCTACTGCGATCAATTATTTACAAAAAAGCTGTAAATTTATCTTTAGAGTTATCTTTAAGATTTTTTCGTAATTCTGTAAATGTTCATAGTTCTGAAGATGTTCGTCAAATAAGGTCCATTACAACTTCGATCCACTCAAAAATTTACAAACTTGTGGAGTAGTGCAGAGTGCGACTGAGAATTGTACCGCGTGCCACATGTGGCATGCGTGCCTTAGGTTGTCAACCTTTGATCTAAAATATTAAGAAAGGAATATTTTTGATTGTTCATAGAAAATAATTATTTGTAGTTTTTTAAAAGCTGAGAGTAATTTTTTGGCTACAGAGATCAATTGGCTTAAGAAAAAATGGTAATGTTAAATTAAAACATAGAATTTTCCACATTAAAGTGCAATTGAAATAAATTCAAAGGTTCTTTCTCAATGTAAAAACTCCTTCAAGCATAGCATTGGATCTTCCCTAAAAATACTTATCTCTGAGAAAGAAAAAAAAGGTTGTAATTTCCGTGTTAAGAAAAATTCCCCAGAGTGCCAACAACTGCCAAGAACAGCACTGTAAATGAAGTCATGAGCTCCTTTGTGAACGAGCATGTTTTATGATCTGTGTTACACCTCCTCCTTATTGGGGCTCATTCGAATGGTTAGAGTCATCAATGTCTACAACAATTTACCCGTTGGTCATGATTGCTTTCGAGGTACGTTAAGTCATTACTCGGAATAGCACAGTGATAAAGTTATGCAGTTAATGTTAAATATATGTCTGTTATGTCTAGGAATAGTGAAATTATTTATGTAACAGGAAAAAAAAGAATCTACTACGAAAGTTAAAAAAAAACCCATGAAATTATTTTGAATTGTGAAAATTTATTTTTTATCACAATTTCACTACATATTTTTATCCTCATTACAATTGTGAATGAAAATTAAATTTAAGACTTATTTTTCTTTTGATTATAAAAACTGATATATTGCTTACTATTAAAATGTAAGTTACTTAAAATTTATTCTAAAAATGTGCATATGAAAACTTTATAAGGAGCTAAGATTTTTATTTTCAAAATAAGTCAATTTCACAGTGATTGAAATAAAGGATATCAATAGAAGAGAAATTTGAAAAATTTATACTTCTATTAGCACTATTATGGGTTAAACTTTTTTGAAGAAATATTGAAATGAAAATAGCTTAACCTATTTGAAAGGGGTTCCCAAATATTTTGCAATGCTGTGAGTTTTTCCTTTTGTTACTTTTTTTAGACACGCATTAGTCAAACAGTAAAAGCTATTAAATTAATTTTATTACAATTTCCAGTGTAATCTATCTATTACTCAGTCATTTCTATTATTATTTTTTAAATAGTCTTTTGTATTTGTGTTACTGCAATGCAAAAATGTATATGGGGTTAGAATAGAATGCTTAACATAAATATCTTTTTAAAATATTTGCAATAGAAAAGCTTTTTGTATTGTCTATTTGGATTTTTCTAGCTAAAACAATCCTCTTGGGGAAAAATGGGTCTTTACAATTTAATTTATTGAAAGCCTTCCTTCGAAGAAGATGTGAATATGTAAATTAAGACTTGTATATAAAGACTAAACTTTCGACTTAGAATGAGAGATGTTAAAGAGAGGTTAGACTGCTATGGCTAGCAGATATTGATTAAACGGGAAGTAATGTTAGGAGATACTTCGTAGTTGAAAAGTGTAATATTAAAGTTGACGATTTGTCAATTAGGAATCAAATTAGATTAGATCGTCAAGGATTAGAAGGTATTGTCTTGATGTAAGTAATCTGTTTATTAAAGTAATCTCGTGTCTCGTCTGCCCCACTATTGTTTGGTATTTCAGTTGCATCTCTTAACTTCAGTTAATAGAAATTGTCTTGTTGTTTTTATGAAAGAATAAATTGTAGTTATATTGAGTAGGGCTAATCTTCCTTCCGAACTCCCCACACTGAGGGATGAGATAACTCATCCCTCAGAGTGTGTACACGAATTATTTTTAAGTCGGAAGGAAAAAGTATTATTTTTAATCATTAATTAAAATTTTCCAAACCACTGGAGCATAATAATGTAAACAATAGATTAACTTGTGGGACAGATTTATAACTACGAGTAAATTAAAAATGAAAGTAACATAATACTCTGTAAAAGGAAACATAATATTTATGTGGTGACACCAAGTTGAAACAGGCCACTAACAGGTGACACCAAAATTGAAATTCCATTAAGTAACACTCTATAAATAACTCCATAAACTAAATTTTTAAACAACATTTAAACCTTGTTCTTTAAGAAATAAATTGCTTTTGAAATCCATGGAAATAAGCTTAAAAACCTTTGTTAATTTGCGTGTCTTTAAGAAAACAATTTGCTTAAATAGAGCGTATTAGAACGAGATAATTGTAATTGAAATTTTTATGGATTATTACTTACAATTCTAATTTATATTTAACTAATACTGCCCTTAACAGTAGTTCTGTACCATAAATATTTTAGCTCTAAATTTGATTCTTTAAGTAAATAAAACATTTTGGAATTCTTTCAAATACTTCGGGGATATATATATATATATATATATATTGCTTTGATTTTTTTGGAAATATTTCACAATATATGTAAGAAAACTAATAAAAAATATAGTCTTTTTACAAATAAGCTGTTAAATTTTCATTTTGCTCAGCAAAATTAATATTCTTAATTATGCCTACGATATGACTATTCCAACAGGTAGAACACAAAGTTTACAACGGAAAATATTCTGATGTAGAATATTATAGGTAAAAGAAGCTTTCTAAAATCATTTCCCGTCCATTTTCTGTGATATATATATATATATATATATATATATATATATATATTAAATCTCTAAAACTTATCAGCAATTAACATTTCACTGAGCCAAGGATTTTATTTAAGCCTGCCAACTCTTAACATTACTAATACTTTTTTTTACCATTGTTTGCATTTTTTAAGCCAATAATAAAAAGGTAAGACATTTTTTATTGCATGCAATTTATTTTTCATCCCGATGTTATTCTTTTGACACTTTTTTGATTTTATTATATATTTTTAGATTTTTTATTAGAGAATTTTCTAGTTTTTGGAATTCTTTGCACGTAAGAATAAAATAAAGAATTTTTCGGTACTATAGAGGATCAGCGGTATTATTTGTGTTTTAGTCTAGTAGATATTTTTTTGTGCCCAATACCTACAGCAAAAGCTACCTGACTTTGAAGTTCAGAATAAATAAATAATCACCATTTCAAGCGTAACGTCAACGGCTTACTCAGAGCAAAAACCAATTTGTTTTTATTGAAGAATGATGGTGAAAGATTTTGTGACACCATCTTCACAAATCCAACGAGACATTTATTCGAAATCTTATGCATGTAGTGTCTTAGTTCAAACTGTACTTGTGTTTATGTACTTAATTGTCTAAAACTTACCCTAAGTTTCGCGAACTTTTTAAAACTATTCATATCACGTATAAGCATCATTGAAAGTAAGAACAGCATGTGAAAATTTTTCTTTTGAAAAGCTTCTGTTTTTATATAAATTTATACGGTATACATTAATATGTTATACATTCAACATCCGTTTTACTAAGTTTGCTAGTTTAGCATATAATTCTGATAAATGATAGAAAGATTGTTAAAAACACATGTATGCGTTTACTTTAAATTAAATGTGATTATAATATCATTTGAAGCAACTCATATTTTAAAAAAAAATAAACAAAATTTAAGCAGTTTATTTGTTTGTATTTGTAATACTATCACTATATGTTATAACGAGAAATGAAAATGAATTTATAGGAAAAAAAAACTAAAGTGTGTACTTTTTACAAGTATGAAATAATTACATTACTAAAGATACAGATCGATTTGAAATTAATTCTTACGAAAGGTATGATTTTGTGAAACAACAAATTTTTAAGTACCTGTTTCTAAGTAAAGGATCAGATTTTCTGCTTTTGAAAATGAATTGAAATACTTTGCAATCAAATAACTTTTAAACGATAAATGATAGTTATAACCATCCTTTTTTTAAGGATAGATATTACTATGTCAACTGCAACACTTTGTATGAGGAAATTATAGAGCACTATAAGACATACGATTTTTGCTAATATTAAAGTTAAGGCTAAAAACTAGATCAGTGCAACAAAACTAGTACAACAGAGGTGTATTTTTACTTTACAAAATATATTGCAAATATTGAGGATAACCTCTTTCAGAGGATTCTGTGTTTCACTAAAGAAGTTGAAAGTATGCTGCTTTTTCAATAATAATTAAAGCATTAGAAAATGCAACCATTGACAATCTGCATTTTAAATATTCTAACGTTAACCCTTCGCGACTGGTGTGTCATATATGCACCAGGCTGTTCAATGCACTTTACTTGCGGGACGGGCCAGCCTGTAGAACTAGTACAAAACACGGTTCATCAGTGCATCACCCTGCTGCTGGTGACATTTGGGGAGATGTATATGTGACTTACCCGTCTCTACAATGTTTTCCGTTGATCAGTTCATCGTCGCGAAAAGGTTAACTATAACGTTTGAATATGTTATGATAATAATAACATGCCTGAATAACTGAAGCTAAATGACCAGAAGGATCTGTTTTTAAGCTCTATGACACATTTAAGAGAAAAACCGTGTTTTATAAGAGATACTTTTATCAACTGCATATTACTAGTTACGTCGACGAAATATACCATTGAGTGAATGTGTGTTTATTGACATCACGTTATAAGGGTCATAACTTTGAACCATGTTCAAGTTGTGACGGGTCTATATCCGCTCCTTCTACTAATAGTCCTTTTGAGGAATTTCTGGTCTTTAAAAATTAATTAAAAAAACCTCTTTTCGAAGAAGAAGAGACGTATATATATATAATTATATGTTAATTAAAACTACTATATATAGTCTAGATTTTCAGGTTAGAAAGAGCGATAGGATAAACTGTTATCAGAGCAGAGATTAATCAACGTGAATCTGAATCATGGATATTTAATATTTTGATAAGGGAATTACTTAAGGTGACGAATTGTCACTTGATATAGAATCTAGGTTAAATAGCTAAGAAGTCAGAGCAAGCGCCTTTTCTCATATCTCGCATACCTCGTTCATTGTCTGCATAGTTATTAATTTAGTGCATCTCTTAGACTGGATCGATTGAATTTGAGTGGTGATTAATACTGTGAATAAATTAGATTGTTTTGCTGAAAAATGGCGCTGATGTCCCTTCCAATCCTCCCACATTTTTAAGCGTTCAGGTGAGAACGTTACAAAGGGACGAGATCTACACTTAAGCTGGTACCCCTCTCTCCCAACTTCCACACCAGGCTAACAGGAGGATTTTTAGCCTCATCAGATTTAACGTGCATCCGTACCTCTACACGGTGGGCCTTCAGTGGCACTAGGGTTCGAATTTCTGATATGCCGGCCACATGAACATGACTGCTAGGCTTCTGCTGCCTCAAATATATCATTAAAGGCTATCCCAGTAATTAATAAAATGAAACATTATTTGTATTTAATCAAAAAATAAAAGTTAAAGTTTATAAATAGAAAGAAGAAAATGCACAATTACTGTTATGTAATCAATAGTTTTCTGTCAAAATAGAAGGGGTAATCCGAACTAAAGGAAAGGTATATAAATACAGAATCCTTAATAAGAGTGTTAATTATTACATTGTTATTTTCAAAGCATATCTTTTACAAAATAAATAAATTAAAGCTTAACTTAATTCCTCTCTTTCTTTTTTAACATTTAAATTGAATGGTGGAAAAATAGTATAGCACATTTATCAAATTAGTTTCATCTTTTAATAGCTGAAAATGTCAATAAATTAACAAACAGTCTTTCTCGAAGATTAAATGAATTTCCATCATTGTATTTGAAGTAAACAATGGTAAAAAAGGAAGGATGGAAAAGATACACAACCATACATTTAGCGAATTTCCGTTTCTCGTAAAAATTCTGTTGTTGACTTCTCGATTAAGCGTTCATTCTCAAGGACTTAAGTATTTCATAAAACGTTATTTTTACATTTTTCTAAAATTCGAAGCGCTTTTAGTCTTTCGAGTAATATTCGATAGCGCTTAATCCGTGTTTGCATACATTTTAAAAATTTTCGTACTTTCCAATCGATTTTTTCCCTAGATTCAACTTTCCATTTTAATCTTTCTTTTTATCTTGTTATGGCAGATTTAAATGGATTAAATCTTTAAAAAGTAAGGTTAAAAGTGATAAATTTTATTCTCTAAGTTCAAAATTTACGCTTAAATGCATAATTTATATTTTATTTTTAGAAGCGTGTCTATCAATTTATTTCTTCAGTATTAATTAAATAGCCGTTAATTTCTTCATTCATGCAATTACCCTTTCATCAGCTTTATATAATCTAGCATTTTCTTACAGTATGCCCACTTTGGTAATGAATAGTGTTATTTAATATTAAATTATTATTTATTATTAATTATTTATATTAATTAATGATATATATATATATATATATATATATATATATATATTACCTTGAGTTTTCTTGAAACATTTCACCATATTTATGAATAATAATTAATGGCTCAATTTATTTTGAAGAAATGAACCAACTATTCCCATAAAGGTATTGTAAATTTACTATTATTTTACAGATTTTACTAATTTAATTCTGTACTGTTTAAAATTTTTAAGAAAAAAAAGTATTGAATTTTTTATTTACAATTGATTGATCTGTAAAAAAACATTGAATTCATATTGATCCATGTCTTAATGGCTAAAATATTCATATAAAACAAAAAATGTCTATGTCTTAAAAATATGTACAAATAATTTCAAACTATTATTCCTCAGCTAATTCTGCTAAAAAGGAAAATTTTCGATATTGCCTTTCATTATACACCACTACTTGGGTGGAAATGTATATACCACTATTTGCGTGAACATTATGAAAGAATCAAAATGCTGTAAGTTGAGCGAAATATGCAGGAAATGCAAAATAAATTAGGATACGCAGTAATTAGAATTACAAAGTGTTCAACGCTTGTGTGGGCTAATACTCTTAAAATTTCTAAACCATGCATAAAAAGCATTGCAAAGGCGTGTTTAATCTATGTATTGTCATTTGACTGCTGTAATGATTGATTAAAAGTCAATATGTGCCTTTCCAAAAACACGCAGTGCCATAAAAGCAACTAACGAAGTTTGAACGGGTTCGTATGATTAGTCTCCGTGAGAGTGACTTTCGCATCCCCAAATCGACTCTCTCACGGAACGTATTTGCGCAATAGTGTGATGCGTATTTGGAAGAGATGGATCGTGAAGAACAAGATAAGTCGAAACTTCAGCAGTGAGTTACGCAATATGCTGTCACCATAGGATGACAGACACCTTACCCGTATGACGGCGATGAACCGTACAGTGTCTTGTAATCGAGAAGAGGATACGGCAGAAATTTAGCATCAGGCAGAGGCAACATAGAACATAGTTCTTCAGCATGACATTCAGAATCATTGTGATTGAATGTCTTGGCTTGTGCTGTATCTTATTGCTGCTTGGGATGACTGTATAAGATCTTGATTTTTGGTATTCTATTTTATTGTTCTGTAAAAACCATCGTTTTTAAACCACTACGAGAATCATTATAAGACCACTACAAGAATCCTTATAAGACCCCTTTCCTTTACATATATCGTTAAAACTTTCACAAACGGTAGCGTACGTTCATTTATTTTTTTGCTACGTTTTCATTGAAGCTCTCTAGTTGGAGTAATTTATTGATACAAAAACAACAACATTTTTACGAAGAAAGAGGCTTTTTTTAAAAATGCTGAGTTTATAAAAAGTGGAAATTTCATATCTCATGCAACGATTTTGTGTGTAAAGTCTTAATTTGTTTTCAAAAGAATCGAATATTCAGGTAGGGATCATGAATAAAATTCCTTCTACAGGTTTGTAAGGAAAGTTAAAGGATGGACTAAATATCAATATAAAGATCTGACATAGACGTTTAATGTAGTACATGAAATAGTGTAAGAATTTACTATTTATTTGAGTAGAGTCATCATGCACCTCATATTATATTGAGGTGCATGGTTTCATTTATATTGAATAAAAGGTAAATTTTAACAATAATCTGCATCATTTATTAGAACTTCAACAACGTATAAAAAAATAAGGAATTGTTTTTAGGACACTAAAGTCGTGGAAACAAATATTACCGAAAATAATGATTGAGTAAATTGAAGTTCTATTAAATGATTATATTTTCTAAAAAATAGGGGAACAGCTGCAGAAACATATTAAATATATGACTAGTAAGGATGACCGGGGCAAGATAGCGAGTGAGACGATATATAGAATGACTTAGTTTAAATTCATATTAATATGTAGTACCACTATATGCACCCTACTATCTATCCACACGGTTGGTACTAAAAATTGACATAATGAGATCACTGCTGCCATTTCGTTATTTGGTAGGTGTTGTTCGTGTGTTTTGTCTGACGTGTTGTCATTTTCAAGATCAGATTAGTATTGTCATTTTCAATGTAAGATATCATGGATTAACGCTAAGAGAGTTATTCTTTGCTACATTTGAGAATAACCTAGACAATATTTTTTCACAATCAATATTTATTTTTAGTTTATTCCTTTTAATCTTTCCATAAAAATCAAACACTTTTAACATTGCCGATCGGGGCAAAAACTGAGACTATTTGGCGATGTCACTTTCTTGCCTCAAGTGCTTTCTACTGATATATTTTCAGAGCTTTTTGCGTTTTTTTTTACGATTTATTTTACGCTTTTTATTTATGTTACTAAATGTTTTTGGGGGAAGGGGCATGTTTTAAAAACTTATTACAAGCAAGTTGGTTACAATTTATAGGTCACTCGTCTAGGACAGGTCAATGCTAACAAAAAAGATACGTAAGCCTTTAAGCAATGCGTGGTTACAGTTAATATAGTTAATGAATTCAAAGAGTGTGAGGCTTATTATTCCCTTGTTTTTAACAGGAATGATTTGACCGCAGAGCAAAACATTGGTTATGTTCTTATTATGGACAAACCGAAAGTAAAGTGCCATGTCCTGTATTGTGATAATATCTACACAGAGTTTTAAAAGCTCAAGGTACAAAGTGTATTTCATGACACGGTCCTACAAATTCTTTCATAAATTTAGTAAAATGAGTTTTTATGAACGATGTTACGTCATATTAAGTTAAATTAAACAGTTTTGCAATGATATCTCTATTTCTAGAAAAAATTGACTTTTTATAAGAAAAAATCTTCTAAAAGTATTCTTTTGAAAATTTGAAGGTTTTAAAAAGATTTCTTCATCAACTTTAAGGTCTTATTTTAAAAATATTGTTGATATTTTAAATATTATAGGTTTACCTAATTCTCTAAAGTGGAGGCCCATCAAACGGATGGTAAATGGGGATATGGCAAACATATAGTATTTGACTGTTTACTGTCTCTCACAATGTGACTTAGTGAAGGGGAACACACAAGCGATCGTCTTGTATATGGTACTTGATTGTGCAAATGCCTACTCACGTAGTAGTAATCATTGTCATCCTTGTAGTGGTACAATGATCGAAAATGAGTTGAAGCACTGTAGTGTTCTTCCTGCCTCTTACAAAAGGGGTTAAAAAGCGATCTTGGGCAAGAGTTATAACCCTTGGTGGCTTTAAAAAGGTCATTTTGTTCCACAATTTTCAGATTAAAATTTCCCCCATAGTTTTTGATACACTTCGAGACACTTTAAGTCGTTTAGTAGCATCCATTATGTAATTAACTTATTTTTATTCATCCTATTATCCGCATCGTAAAATTTTGGTAAATAACAGTTCTTAGAATTGTTTAACAATATCTTTGTATATTAACAATTCAAACTCTACAAGTATGAGGGAAAAACTCAATATAAATGTGGAATATTATATCTTTCCACGAAACTGCTACATAAATGCCAAATTCTGTTAAAAATCTTGATAGGTATGATTGCTTCATAGGTGTTGCTGAAGTTACTTATTACAATTCCTATAAAATATAATTTTTACTATTATGTTAATTTTTTTCTATGATGATCGTCAAAAAGATGGTATATCTTATATTAACATATGGGGACAGGGTTTTGGATTCTAGCTTAAAAAAATAATACCGTCTATTTCATTTTAGTGTTTTTGCTTGGGATAATGAGATTACTACATTATAAACCTAATAAGCCTGTAAATCCGTATTTAATATGGTGTGGGAACTCAAAGAATGAGGCTCAAACTCTAAAATTATCCTCGTCATTTGATTGGACTGAAAATTACCTATATCATCATCATTACGCTATTAAACAGCTTTCATGCAGCATTTACTTCACTAACGAGCTTAACTGTCTTATGTATTGACTATAAAATAATTTCAAAGAACAATTCGAAAAATATGATCCTGGAGAATAAATGTGTGGAAATGTAATAGTTTTTTCCAGACATTTCTTAAGGAAAAACTTTGTGTTGGAAGAGTATATGTGTTTTGACTTTCAGAGCATCCTTTTATAGATATGTAATTGGATGAATTTCCTTTGTAGGTACATAGAAAAGGTTCTTTTGTGTATGGAACTATTTCTAACTTATCGTTGCCCATATGAACGATACCGCGGAAGAAGTCATTTCCGAAATTCTCCCAAACCAAAATTTGCATTTAATTTAAGAATTCATATATTTGTCTTCAATATATTTTTAACAAACATACTTTAAAATAGTTATGCCAGAGTAGAAGGAAATGAATTGGCGCGCATACATTACTGAGATAAAATGTTTTAAATACTCATTTATGATTTATATTCGTGTAAATCAGAAGAAACTTATTAAAATGGCATCTTAAATCTTCATTATTGAAACACATTTTAAACTATTTAAGTTTTTAAAGATATTTTAGCATAAATTTGAATTTAATCCTAATTTTTATTTGTAAGTATTTAGCGGAAAATTTTCAAGCAAAACTAACTAACCTGGCAGCCAACGTCACCGAGAATTTTTAGTGATCTCCGCGCAACTTAAACAGTAGATTGAGTTCGTAAGCAGTTGATTTTTCGCGTTTCATTATTCTGTCTACTACATAATTACATCAGTAGTTTTCTGTGATCTAACAATCTGTAATATTCTCTGAAGTTCTTGTCTTATTTGTAACTTCTACAAATTGATTAATGGATGTATTTATATTTTTAATATAGTTCTAATTATTTTATTGAAAAATTATTTATTTTCCTTCATAAAATAATAAATGGTTTACTTTCTGATGAAATATAATTTTGAATAAATACCCTAAAATGTGGAAGCGCAAAAATATATATGGATTAAATGCATCAGAAATTTTAAAATTTTATAGATTAAAATTTCCTTCTAGCTTGCCATTCAGTTTTTAGAAAGAAAAGCTACAGTGTAAGTATTCTATATATGTGTTTTTTGAGTTTATATATACTTTAATAGTTTTTTTTTCAGTTAAAACAAGTTTAGTCTTTATCTTATTCAGAAATTTTTTGCTAGTGTGTACAAGTTCAAAGAATTAATTAGTGCCTTCGATATTATGTTTTCTTATTGTTATTATTTATTGTTAAAAAACAAAATGCTCCACCGAATGAGAAAAAAACTCTTCCTTATTTAATCATCATGGGGGAGTTGAAAATAGAACAAAGATAGCATAGTGTAAGTTACAATATTTTAATATGTTTGATGGTAGTCAATGCTGCATGTGACCATTTAAGACATACACAATCAGTTAATGTTGTCTCGTATTTTCTCTTTAGAGCTTTGATTTCACCTAAATACTTTTTACAGTATTAAGGTGAACCAATGTTTGACTGAAATTGAAAATTTGTTTTTAACATTGCCATTTTGTGTAGGAAAAAAAGACTAGCTGTCAGAAAATAAAATAATAAGATAGAGAAAGAGGCGTATAATATAAATATCTGGTACTAAGCCTTATTTCAGTAAAATAAGAATAATTAGAAAAATGCCTTTTATGAAGATTGCATTTTTTTGTCGAAGTTATGTTACTTAAAACCTGATACCTCAAAAACTTACGAATGCACTATTTCTTTCATATTTTGTATGAGTGTTGTTTAAAGTATGATAAAGGCAATGAAATTAAGAATTTAGCTCTAACATCAATAGTTTATTATTATTTTCCATTTTTAACAGTTTATTGTTACAACCTCCATGCAAGAGACATAAGATTTTGGTAATTGAACATATATTTAAGATTTTAGAGAGAGAGAGAGAGAGAGAGAGAGAGAGAGAGTTTATTGCCTTTATGACTGTGTTAAATATGTTGCATAAAAATAATTTAAATATATAGCTTTGAATTCAATGTAATGTGTTTTCATATTCGGTATAACTTTTATCAGATTTTACATAAAATACCTCTTTTTAATAAATTTAAATTGTCATATAATTTCCTGTGTGTGATTGGTGTTTTTTATTAATTTAAACCATCAGTACCGATTAAATAATATAAAATTACTAATAGCCAGGCATTTTAGAAAACTTATCTCCGAACGTAGGCATATACCTGAATCCATTTCAAAATTTTTGTATAATACATATTAAGTCTTGGTCTGTAGTTTGATGAATCTAGGGTCACATATCCTTTTTATTGTTCTTCATTCGAAGTCATCCAAATTTACGAGAGATTTCTAGCACGGCGTGTCGTAACGCATTATTAGTGGTGTGTTCAATGAATCAACAACGATCGCCAAAACCATATAACAGGCTGAAATTGTCAATTGTTTATAAAATGGTAACTGAACCGTAGAAATGCTCTAAGATTTAACATTCTTCCATCAAAAATATATAATAATTTATAATCCTAGAATAAAAAAATAAATATGCAATTTAAATTAACTATTTATTTTATTGCAGTGACGGACTGTTTATTAACGTCACACTCAATGACAACGTGAAGTTATTGGCGACGGACGTCGTAATTTTGAACCGTGGTCAAGTGATGAAGACGACGCCTAACGATTTAACGTGCCTCAGCCGGCTTACACAGCGGGTCTTCAGTGGCATCAGGGCTCGAAAACGCGACATGACATCACCAGCCATGAGTTCGTTACCATGGCCAAAAAGCTATTGCAGTCACTTTATGTTATCGGATAGCAAGACTATATAATTTTTTATTTTAAGAAGAGTATACATTTAAAACAGAAACAAATTTATCAAAAATTAAAAGGAGTCCGAAAAAAGCTTTCAATTCGCGTGATTTTTCAGTTTCTGAAAATTATTCCTTAAATATTAAAATCATGATACACCCCCACCCTCAAAGCTTTTTTAGCCAAAACTGCAGTGTTTCGGTCCGATTAGCATTTTACAGGTAGACACCTAGTCTTTTGATATTGATTACTTATTTAAAATTTTGGGTTACCGTGTGAGCTGCTATGCTTCGGAGACGAAAAGAAAATTTCCTTCGGTGGAATTTATCCCTTCGCATCTGTTTTTACCGATTTAGTCGGGAGAAAGCTAAATTGCATTACCTGTGAGCATTGACGATGAAAATCTACACCACATAAATGTTTGAAAGAAACATTATGGCATAGAAATTTTTACCATCGTTTTTTTTATATAAATGTTGTATAGATGAGTTGTAGACTTTTCTTACCCTGAATGTATATTCTCTTTGTGCATTGCATACGCGAGAAACAAACAATACCATCTTAACTATCTCTGGTTTAAATAAAGCATAATTTAATCGGTTATTATTTAACTACTGAAAAAAGGAAGAAGAGATGAACTAGTAGTTTATTTCTTTACTAGCTATTACCCACCTACTCCTTAGAGTATTTCATCATGTCGTATGGAAATATATTGTTTTTAAGTTATTGAAAGCTAAACCCACACAGTATTAAGCTTTCGTTTGTATTCAAAAACATTCTTTTATACCTTGTCTCTTGATTCAAAATAGACAGGACTTGAATTTCCAAAACGAAAATATCTCCTACGCCCTCATAACCCCGTTGGTAGTCAATTTCCATAGAATCCACTCAACAAAAGAAACGTGCCTGCCGAATTTTAAGTCTGTAGTTCTAACAGTACCAGAGATATGATGATCATTGAATGTGTGAGTCTCTTAGATCTTATTCAGCTGTTTTCAGAGCAGAAACAGGGTAATAAATCAAATTTCTTAATTTAGTTTTAAAATGACTCAGTATTTAGCTTTAAATAAAGCTAAATACTGAGTCATTTTAAAACTAAATGAACCTATATGTGCAATAAAAGTAAGTATGAACTATGTCTATTTTATTTATTCTATTTTTATTAAATGAATCATAGAATCGTAAAAATTGATTAATCAAAACTTAAAAATCAAGCAAAGCTTTTTACTTGAAAATCCCTCCTAAAAGGAACTGTTTCATGTTTTTTTAGTTCTTTTATCAACTTTATCTTAAAAAACCTTGCTTTGTGAATTTTTTTCACCTAATACAGGTGGAAGGAAGAATCACTATATATAATTCAACAGATAGCAATAGGAAGATTTCAAAAGAATATGTAGAATTTCTTAAGGTTATTTATTGCCATCGAGAAATAAAGTTAAAAAATAAAGAATGCCTCAAAGAGAATCTAAATTTAATCCAATGAAATTCAAATAAAATATCTTTAAGGTGATGAATTTGTGTTTTCTGACATGTTTAACTAAGTTCATCCATTTTTTGTCCCCAATCTTTCTAGCACTTTTTTCCCCTCGGGATTCTATTTTGATTTAGGAGTACATTTTTTTGGTAGACAGGTATCAGAGGAAAACATTTGCTTCCAACAACAAATCTTATCTGTAGTGTGTTTGAAAGTAGAATACAAGAGAGAGGATCCATCCCCTCCCCAAACCATTATTTATGAGAAAAATTTGTTTCTGCTGAAAACAAAAGCACAAATGATTTACTTCTATGTCGATAGGTAAGAGTCAACAAATGAGCATACCTGATAAAGGAAACGAAGGATGTTTGTTTTTATTTCATTTTCTTTATTTGTTATCTATAATATTCAGCTATATGCCTTAGCAGTTTTGAAAAACGTTTAAATTAGAAAACTAAGTAAAAATTTATTGTTTCTGTTCCATTAAATGATCTTTGTCAATCCCATTCTGAATTCAAGCGAAAGTAGATAATCTATTTTGTTATGTATACCTCTTTTATTATTTAACTCAATAATTCAATAAAGTATCAATACATTTTCACAACTTGCATGATTAGTACATATTTTTTATTCCCTGGAGTATTAATTTATAATTATTTTTCTTCAAACACACACAGTATTCAATTTTTGGTATCACTGTCTAAGGCACCACAGAGTACCAACTTGAATAAATATTATTTATTTCCCAATAGTTGTTTATTCCAATTAAGCAAGCTTTTTATAATAATTAAAAAGTTTTTCTCGACTTCTGAAACCATCTTATTTAAAACTAAATGAAAATTATGATACGAAAAAAAGTAAAATGATTAAAAGTAGAAAGCGTTGTAAAAAGAGCAAAATGAAAACTAAAAATAGTTACAATAAATATATGTAATAATACTGTAAACCAAGTAACGAAATGAAGTGAGAGATCGTTATAGATAGTATTATCTAAGATAAGCCAGTCTTTCCTCTTATATCACGAAAATAAGATTTTAAAATTCACATATACATTTTTTATCAATATCTAATATTTGTTTTTATATAAATAAAATAATGTAATATTACGTGCAAGTTAAGTATCGGGAACTAAATAATATTTTGGAACATAAATATGTACATCGGAGTCTCCATATAGTCAAGAGATATTTTCTAATATCATGTAGGAATTCTTTTTATCAAACGAAATGCAATAATTCGATGTTCGCTTTGACTTCAAAAGTTGTGAGGGAAGTGCTCTCTCTTCTCTTAGTGTGGGGAGGTCGGAAGGAGGACTAGCCATATTTCAGATTAATATCAATTTATTGTCACTATCATCAACAACACAAAACTTAATAACCAAGTCTAGAGATGCACCAATTAATAAATATGAGGACAATTAACGAGGTATGTAAAATATGATAAGACTTTAACCCTTTATCTACTGCATTATGATTTACTTCAATTTTTTTCGTGCAATGTTTTTTTTTAAATCACTACATTGAAAATTAAGGGATTTACATAAACAAAATACTCAAATTTGGGAAATTTAATTCGTTGAAGCTAATTAATAATTTGAAATATTCAACTGTAAAACTAATTATATACACTGTTTACTTAAAATAAGTAGTTAAATCTTTTTCTAAAGTATTCATTAACATTAAAAAAAACAAGTGGTTACATTAACCACTTTTTCGGGACAAAAATGACAGTCTTCGCAATCCGCTGAAAACGCCGTCAGCTGAAAACGCAATTTCTGCCATAAAACTATTCATCTTTTCTGCTAAAATACTCATCATAGAACCCGTGCTGCCACATATCTTGGAAGAGTGGATTTAAAAGAATATTCCAGCTAAGTATCGTCAAAGTATTCGTAAAAATGGTTATTCTATGTAATTATAAATTTATAAGTACCGTGGGTAGATAAAAGGGTTAAATACTCAATACACTTACTTAATTCAGTAGCTCTGACTTCTTAGCTATCTAATCTAGATTCAATCTAAAGTGACAGATCGTCACCGTAAGTAATACAGTTATCAATCACTAAATATTCGCGCCTCGCATTCAATTTGATTAATCACTGCTCCACTAGCAGTCTATCTTATCTCTTTTTTCTTACCTGAAAGCTTAGACTATGTACAGCAGTCTTAATTTCTATGTTCACGTTTGCTTCTTTGGAGGAAACTTTCTAATAAAATAACTTTTAAGGACCAAACATTCCCTAAGAGTGATATGATCATGATAGAGCCGTCACAAAGTCATCAGATTTTGTTGGAAAAAATTGATTGTACAACCGTCCATAATTGCAAAAGTGTTGCCAGTACATAATTTTGTGCATAATTTTGTGTGTCATTCATATGTCTTATAGTTATTTGATGGATTTCATTCTTGGCATCTGTGACAAAATTCTTCATTGGATCCAGAGTACTCCTCAAGCCAATCACAAATTATTTTAACCCGGTGACATGATGCATAGTCATCCTGGAGCATGGTTGACTAATTGGCTTTGTGGAGTCTGCTCCAATCCTAAATCCATCCCTCAGCTCTTACAGATTAAAATCAAGATTCATCTCACCAAGCAGCATTTTTCCGGTTATTTAAGGTGCAAATGAACAAATGATATGTTTACGAGCTTTGCAGAAGTACTGTAATCGACAACGTGTAGTTAATAGAGGCATTTGAAATGGTCTGCTGGCATTTATTATCAACACCGAATTTTCCTGCACTATCCTCACGAATACATCCGTCGTACGACCTACCGTGATTATTGCTGTTATTTTATGCAATATTGTCTGTCTGGTAACACTGACTACTATAAGCAGTCATCGCTAGTTTCGGTTAAGATGACGGTCAACCACTGCTTTGTCAATGTTAAAGGGAAGTGTCTCAAATTATATACGGTCAGCCTACTCTTGATATTGTGTATTGAGAGATGTTAATTCCCAAACAATTTCCGAAATTCTCTAACAATTTCCTGGTCGGAGCTAATAGAATGCCCCGTTCGATTAGAACTCAACGTTCAAAGCCTATTAGTTCCCGTCAGTTGACCATAATTACGACAGAAAACTTTTCACAATAATCACTTGAAAGTACATGGATAAGCAAGTAACATGAAAATTCATTCTACGTAATTGGAGAAAATACTGCAATGAAACTGAAAAAATCAAATTTTCGATAGGTGGATTCTCTGTATTCAGAAATATTAAAAGGAAAAAGATGATTATTTTTTCAACAAATTTAAATCAAGTTTTAATAGCTAACGAATTTTCTCCATTCTCTTTATAATTGATGAAACTGTTAAAACCTATTACAAAAGGCAAACATTGGTACACCTCGAATCATTAAAAAGAGCAATGGACAATGCACAAATGCTTTGAACTAATAGCAAACTAATAGTTTTACAGAAAGGTTTTAATATAGTTAATTCGAGATAAGGAAACTTATATTGGAAACAAGTTAAAAAAGAAATCAGAGAGCAAGTTTAATGATTTAGGAAGTTGCAACAATTTACAAATACTTCAGATGTATTTTTTTGCACATAACAAGCAATTACTTTGAAAACATTTGTTTTAGAAAGTTTTATTGATTCTCACAATCTATGCTCTTGTAAATGAAGTCAGTTTCTTTAATTTAATAATAAGTTAATACTAGGAAACTTTTCTTGAATAAGCAAGTTAAATTTACATGAAATGTTATGAAAACTTTCATCATATGTGAATTTGAAATTACATTAGAATTTCTTCTTACATTTTATGTATTTAATATGCATGTAATTATTTTATAAAATTAAAAATAAATATTTGTGTTCGAAGCAATATTTGAAAATTTTTCAGTCTTTAAATTTATCGGATTTGTATGTTACCAAGTTATTGACCTGTTTCACATAATTTAGAATTATACTTCTCTAAGTAGATATATGCATGTTATTGTTCCCAAAAGGAACTTCAATGATATAGATTTAAAACCATTTTCTGTTTCATACATGGTACTGCTTAACATATGATACTTGATATGCAATTTAACACTGAGAAAATCTATATTATCAGGATTATTGTTTGCTAAAATTCCAATTCAGGTATCCAGACTAGATTTAATCTGTACCATTGCTTTTAATATCACATAAATCTTTGTCTTGTACTACATCTAAATCTTCCATGTTTGCATGTTCGTAATGGTCATTCATGAAATTCATATTTCAATCGCATATGCTATATTGTATAATCTGCATTTTTATTGGTTTATTACAATTAAATATTTATTTTCCTGTTTTTCATTACATTTAAAAGCCATTTTAATAATTATATTTTTTGAACGCAATAAAGACGTGTGCTATTCGAATATATTAAAAAAGTTATTATTATAATAAAATTATAATACCTGTGGTATGAAATTTCTGCTGTATTATAGAAGTCCCTTTATTGCTTGAGATGCAATAAAGACATTAAACAAGTGCAAAAATACATAAACATCTGGAATTCGTTTTATTAATTCGAGTATAGTGCATATATATATATATATATATATATATATATATATATATATATATATATAAAGGAGAAAAGCGACTGACTGAATGACTGACTGACTAATCACGATATCTCCGGAACTATTCAACCTACAGACTTGAAATTTGGTAGACATGTTCCTTTCATAGAGTAGACGTCAGCTAAGAACGGATTTTCCGAAATTCGAAACGCTAGAAGCGTTAAGGGGGTTAAGGGGTGATATAAATAATTGCTTCCATGTTTAAACTACTTGATGTACAATCTTGAAATTGGGTAAGCAGATTCCTTTCAGAGAGTAGAGATCCGCTACAAAATGAGTTTGGAGAAAATCGACCCCCAAGTGGCGTTGCAGGGGCTTAGGGGGCGTTATAGATAATTATTTCAATTTTTAAACTATTTGACGCACTGTCTTTAAATTTGATAAATAGATTCCTTTCGTAGAATAATGATCAGTTACCAAACAGGTTTTGTGAACACAGACTTCTAAGTGGCGTTGTGGGGGATTAAGGGGCGTAATAGATAAATATATCCATTTTTAAACTACTTCACCTACCTGCTTGAAAATTGGTAGGTAAGTTTCTTTCCTGGAGTAAATATCCGCTACAAAATGGGTTTTGGGAAAATTGACCCACAAGGGGTTTTGCGGGGGAGGAGGGTTTAAGGGGCGTTACAAATTCCGATTTTTAAGTTACTACACGTACAGTCTTGAAACTTAGTAAGCAGATTCCTATTCATAGGGTAGAGAACCGCTACAAAATGTGTTTCGTGGAAATTGCCCCCAAAGTGGCGTTGCGGGACTTAAGGGGCGTTATAGATAATTATATCCATTTTTAGACTATTAGACGCAGTCTTTATATTTGATAAATAGATTTCTTTCATAGAGTAGAGATCAGCTATAAGAAAGTTTTGTGAAAACAGTCCTCTAAGTGGCGTTGCAGGGGATTAAGTGGCGTAATAAATAAATATTTTCGTTTTTAAACTACTTGACCTACCTGCTTGAAATTTGGTAGACATGTTCTTTTCATATAGTAGACGTCAGCGAAGAACGTATTTTCCGAAATTCGAAACGCAAGGGGCGTTAAGGGGGTTAAGGGGTGATATAAATAATTGCTTCCATGTTTAAACTACTTGATGTACAATCTTGAAATTGGGTAAGCAGATTCCTTTCAGAGAGTAGAGATCCGCTACAAAATGAGTTTGGTGAAAATCGACCCCCAAGTGGCGTTGCGGGACTTAAGGGGCGTTACAGATAACTATTTCCATTTTTAAACTATTAGACGCACAGTCTTTATATTTGATAAATAGATTTATTTAATAGAGTCAGCTATACGAAGGTTTTGTGAAAACAGACTTCTAAGTGGCGTTGCGGGGTATAAGTGGCGTAATAGATAAATGTTTTCGTTTTTAAACTACTTGACCTAGCTGCTTGAAAATTGGTAGAAATGTTTCTTTCATGGAGTAAATATCAGCTACAAAACGGGTTTGCAGAAAATTGACCCCCAAGGTGTGTTGCAGGGGGTTAAGGGCAGATATAAATAATTATTTCTATTTTTAAACCATTAGACTCACAGTCTTGAAATTTTGTAAGCAGATTCCTCTCATAGGATAAAAATACACTACAAAATATGTTTTGTGAAAATCGACCCCTAGGTGGCGTTGCGGGGGTTCAAGGGGCGTTATTGATAATTTTTTGCATTTTTAATTAATTGGACGCACAGTCTTCAAATTTTGCTAAGCAGATTCCTTTCATAGAGAGCAATTCCCCTACAAAATGGGTTTTGTGAAAACAGACCCAGAAGTGGCGTTGCGGGGGATCAAGTGGCGTTATAGACAATTATCCCCATTTTTAAACTGTTAGATGTACAGTCTTGAAATTTGATAAGAAGATTCCTTTCGTAAAGTAGAGAACCGCTACAAAATGGGTTTTGCGAATATCAACTACCAAGTTTAATTTCGGGAGTTTAAGAGGCGTAATCGATAAACATTTCCATTTTTAAACTATTTGATCATCCTGCTTGAAAATTGGTAGGCATGTTCCTTTCATGGAATAGAGTTCCTCTAACAAAGAGTGAAACGAAAATTGATCCCTAAGGATGTTTGCGAGGGGTCAAGAGGAGTTACAGAAACAAATTAATGTTTTTAATTGTTAGACCCATTTACTTGAAATTTGTTAAGCATGTTTCTTTTGTTGAATAGAGATCCACTAAGAATGTATTTTAAGCAAATCAAGTTCTTAGGGGGGGTGCAGGGGGTTACTGGGACGTATTGACAAAAAAAATTACTTTTTTCGAGCTACAAGGACTATAATAATGAAATTTGGTTTGCATTTTTCTTTTGTTGAATTGAAATCCTCTAAGAGCGATTATTTTGGAAAACGGCTCTCAACGGGATTACAGGGATATTGATAGTAAAACTTCTTTTTTTCTGTTAGATTTAGACTTGAAATTTGGCTTGCATGTTCAATTTACGGAGTAGAGATCCACCAAAAATTGGTTTTGTGGGAATCCACTTGGATTTTGGGTTACGAAAGAGCAAACATCATTCTATACTTCAATTTTACAGATTTTTAGAAAATACAAATTAGATGAGTTCTGCCCTTTTTTTTGCGACAGTTAAAGGTATAAGTATATTTTTCAATACAATCGAATTCTTAATGCTAGGACTTAGATATCAATAATTTATACATATATATAAGCAGTAAAAATTTATAAAACATCATGAAATACCCAGCGAAGCGGGCGGGTAACAGCTAGTATATATATATATATATATATATATACTAAGCCCCCCCCTAAGAACTTGATTTGCTTAAAATACATTCTTAGTGGATCTCTATTCAACAAAAGAAACATGCTTAACAAATTTCAAGTAAATGGGTCTAACAATTAAAAACATTAATTTGTTTCTGTAACTCCTCTTGACCCCTCGCAAACATCCTTAGGGGTCAATTTTGGTTTTACTCTTTGTTAGAGAAACTCTATTCCATGAAAGGAACATGCCTACCAATTTTCAAGCAGGATGATCAAATAGTTTAAAAATGGAAATGTTTATCGATTACGCCTCTTAAACTCCCGAAATTAAACTTGGTAGTTGATATTCGCAAAACCCATTTTGTATCGGTTCTCTACTTTACGAAAGGAATCTGCTTAACAAATTTCAAGACTGTACATCTAACAGTTTAAAAATGGGGATAATTGTCTATAACGCCACTTGAGCCCCCGCAACGCCACTTCTAGGTCTGTTTTCACAAAACCCATTTTGTAGGGGAATTGCACTCTATGAAAGGAATCTGCTTAGCAAAATTTGAAGACTGTGCGTCCAATTAATTAAAAATGCAAAAAAATTATCAATAACGCTGCTTGAACCCCCGCAACGCCACCTAGGGGTCGATTTTCACAAAACATATTTTGTAGTGTATTTTTATCCTATGAGAGGAATCTGCTTACCAAATTTCAAGACTGTGAGTCTAATGGTTTAAAAATAGAAATAATTATTTATATCTGCCCTTAACCCCCTGCAACACACCTTGGGGGTCAATTTTCTGCAAACCCGTTTTGTAGCGGATATTTACTCAATGAAAGAAACATTTCTACCAATTTTCAAGCAGCTAGGTCAAGTATTTAAAAACGAAAATATTTATCTATTATGCCACTTATACCCCGCAACGCCACTTAGAAGTCTGTTTTTACAAAACCTTCGTATAGCTGACTCTATTAAATAAATCTATTTATCAAATATAAAGACTGTGCGTCTAATAGTTTAAAAATGGAAATAGTTATCTGTAACGCCCCTTAAGTCCCGAAACGCCACTTGGGGCAATTTTCACGAAACCCATTTTGTAGCGTATCTCTACCCTATGAGAGGAATCTGCTTACTAAGTTTCAAGACTGCACGTCTAATAACTTAAAAATCGGAATTCATAACGCCCCTTAAACGCCCACCCCCGCAACAACCCTTGGTTGTCAAATTCCCCCAAATCTGTTTTGTAGCGGATATTTACTCCATGAAAGAAACATGTCTACCAAATTTCAAGCAGGTAGGTCAAGTAGTTTAAAAACGAAAATATTTATTTATTACGCCACTTAATCCCCTGCAATGCCCCTTAGAGGACTGTTTTCACAAAACTTTCTTATAGCTGATCTCTACTCTATGAAAGATATCTATTTATAAAATATAAAGACTGTGCGTCTAATAGTTTAAAAATGAAAATAATTATCTATAACGCCCCTTAAGTCTCACAACGCCACTTGAGGGCAATTTTTACGAAACCTATTTTGTAGCGTATCTCTACCCTATGAGAGGAATCCGCTTACTAAGTTTCAAGACTGTACGTCTAATAACTTGAAAATCGGAATTTATAACGCCCCTTAAACCCCCCACCCCCGCAACAACCCTTGGGGTCAATTTTCCCAAAACCCATTTTGTAGCGGATATTTACTCCATGAAAGAAACTTACCTACCTGTTTTCAAGCAGGTAGGTGAAGTAGTTTAAAAACAGATATATATTTCTATTACGCCCCTTAATCCCCCACAACGCCACTTAGAAGTCTGTTTTCACAAAACCTGTTTTGTAACTGATCATTATTCTACTAAAGGAATCTATTTATCAAATTTAAAGACAGTGCGTCAAATAGTTTAAAAATGGAAATAATTATCTATAACACCCCCTAAGCCCCTGCAACGCCACTTGGGGGTCGATTTTCACCAAACTCATTTTGTAGCGGATCTCTACTCTCTGAAAGGAATCTGCTTACCCAATTTCAAGATTGTACATCAAGTAGTTTAAACATGGAAGCAATTATTTATATCACCCCTTAACCCCCTTAACGCCCCTTGCTTTTCGAATTTCGGAAAATCCGTTCTTAGCTGACGTCTACTATATGAAAGGAACATGTCTACCAAATTTCAAGTCTGTAGGTTGAATAGTTCCGGAGATATCGTGATTAGTCAGTCAGTCAGTCAGTCAGTCAGTGAGTGAGTCGCTTTGCTCCTTTATATATATAGATAAAGAAGAAAAGCGACTCACTGACTGACTGACTGACTAATCACGATATCTCTGGAACTATTCAACCTACAGACTTGAAATTTGGTAGACATGTTCCTTTCATAGAGTAGACATCACCTAAGAAAGGATTTTTCGAAATTCGAAACGCAAGGGGCGTTAAGGGGGTTAAGGGGTGATATAAATAATTGCTTCCATGTTTAAACTACTTGATGTACAATCTTGAAATTGGGTAAGCAGATTCCTTTCAGAGAGTAGAGATCCGCTACAAAATGAGTTTGGTGAAAATCGACCCCCAAGTGGCGTTGCAGGGGCTTAGGGGGCGTTATAGATAATTATTTCCATTTTTAAACTATTTGACGCACTGTCTTTAAATTTGATAAATAGATTCCTTTAGTAGAATAATGATCAGTTACAAAACAGGTTTTGTGAAAACAGACTTCTAAGTGGCGTTGTGGGGGATTAAGGGGCGTAATAGAAATATATATCTGTTTTTAAACTACTTCACCTACCTGCTTGAAAACAGGTAGGTAAGTTTCTTTCATGGAGTAAATATCCGCTACAAAATGGGTTTTGGGAAAATTGACCCCAAGGGTTGTTGTGGGGGTGGGGGGTTTAAGGGGCGTTATAAATTCCGATTTTCAAGTTATTAGACGTACAGTCTTGAAACTTAGTAAGCGGATTCCTCTCATAGGGTAGAGATACGCTACAAAATAGGTTTCGTAAAAATTGCCCACAAGTGGCGTTGTGAGACTTAAGGGGCGTTATAGATACTTATTTTCATTTTTAAACTATTAGACGCACAGTCTTTATATTTTATAAATAGATATCTTTCATGGAGTAGAGATCAGCTATAAGAAGATTTTGTGAAAACAGACCTCTAAGTGGCGTTGCGGGAGATGAAGTGGCGTAATAGATAAATATTTTCGTTTTTAAACTACTTGACCTACCTGCTTGAAAATTGGTAGGAATGTTTTTTTCATAGAGTAAATATTCGCTACAAAACGGGTTCTGGGAAAACTGACCCACAAGGGGTTAAGAGGGTTAATTGCAGGGGGTTAAGGGCAGATATAAATAATTATTTCTATTTTTAAACTATTAGACGTACAGTCTTGAAATTTGGTAAGCAGATTCCTCTCATAGGATAGAGATACACTAAAAAATGTGTTTTTTGAAAATAGACCCTAGGTGGCGTTGCGGGGTTTCAAGAGGCGTTATAGAAAAAAAAAATGTTTGCCTTTTTAATTTATTGGACGCACAGTCTTCAAATTTTGCTAAGCAGATTCCTTTCATAGAGGGCAATTCCCCTACAAAATGGGTTTTATGAAAACAGACCCAGAAGTGGCGTTGCGGGGGATCAAGTGGCGTTATAGATAATTATCCCCATTTTTAAACTATTAGACGTACAGTCTTGAAATTTGATAAGCAGATTCCTTTCGTAAAGTAGAGAACCGCTACAAAATGGGTTTTGCGAATATCAACTACCAAGTTTAATTTCGGGAGATTAAGAGGCGTAATCGATAAATATTTCCATTTTTAAACTATTTGATCATCCTGCTTGAAAGTTGGTATGCATGTTCCTTTCATGGAATAGAGTTTCTCTAACAAAGAGTAAAACCAAAATTGACCCCTAAGGATGGTCGTGAGGAGTCAAGAGGAGTTACAGAAAAAAATTCCTGTTTTTAATTGTTAGAACCCAAATACTTGAAATTTGTTAAGCATGTTTCTTTTGTTGAATAGGGATCCACTAAGAATGTATTTTAAGCAAATCAAGTTCTGGGGGGGCATGCAGGGGGTTACTGGGACGTATTGACAAAAAAAATTCCTTTTTTCGAGCTACAAGGACTATAATAATGAAATTTGGTTAGCATTTTTTTTTTTGTTGAATTGAAATCCGCTAAGAGCGGTTATTTTGGAAAACGGCTCTCAACAGGATTACGGGGATATTGATAGTAAAACTTTTGTTTTCTTCTGTTAGATTTAGACTTGAAATTTGGCTTGCATGTTCAATTTACGGAGTAGAGATCCACCGAAATTTGGTTTTGCGGGAATCCACTTGGATTTTGGGTTACGAAAGAGCAAACATCATTCTATACTTAAATTTTAGAGATTTTTAGAAAATACAAATTAGATGAGTTCTGCCCTTTTTTTTGCGGCAGTTAAAGGTATAAGTATATTTTTCAATACAATCGAATTCTTAATGCTAGGACTTAGATATCAATAATTTATACATATATATAAGCAGTAAAAATTTATAAAACATCATGAAATACCCAGCGAAGCGGGCGGGTAACAGCTAGTATATATATATACAACGATTCGAATGAAGCATGAGGGCTTTTCGGGAAAACAGTGTTTTATTCGCTCATTAAGACAGCCATTAATGTTTTTACTGTGAGGAAAACCTACGCCAACTGTGTGTATTTTAAATGAAGGGCATATTTATTTCAATAACTGCTAAATCAACGTATTTTAGTTTAAGTTTCGATTAGAGAGTAAAGTGTGGGAATTGAACGTTAAATCATTTTTAGGAGAAAATATTAGCTGTTTGATTTATACTAGATTGTATACGGAAGGAAAATAAATGTTAGATGAGAAATAGAATTTTTTAAGGTTATTAATCAATTATCCTTACTTTTGCCCCCTCCCCCCGCTTTAAGAAGGATTCACCCCTGTGGGCTTACACTCTTACAAACTTGTTCAATTTTCATCATGTAAAAAAAGAAAAAAAAACGTAGTAATATCATGTGGAAACACATATCATATATAATAATAATACTTCTAAGACATTAATTTATTAAATAGGACGCCACAAGAATGTGCACTCATTGTTTTAAATCTAACTGGCTTCCAGGACTGGAGCCACACGTTTCCTTATGTACGTTCATAACATTAGATTTGTATTATTGCTAGTACATATCCTTGATCTATTTGTAGCATGTATTGGAAAATGTTATCATATATATGTAAGTATGTAATGGGTTTGTGTACGTGTAATGGATTATGTACTTAATGCAATATTCTTTTTTTATTTGTGACTATCTCTGCAAGTATTCACTTCCAAATCATATACTTCTGAAAAGTTTGAGTTTTCTTTCATTTACATTAACTGATTTATTTATTTCCTCCCTTGTTTAGTTTCACTTCTACTTTTCATTTAATTAAGAATTTTATTGTTCTGGAGTATAATAGAGGAGCTAATCGTTTGGTGAACAAGATCATAAATCATAAATTTGCCGTGTTTTCTTTGCCTTGATGCGGGATGAATTAATTTGTTCAAATATTTAAACTGATTCTGAGTATTGGCTTTTCTTAATACGACTCATCCTTTTACATACAAAGCTTTTGTCAAATTGAAACGTTTTTCTATTTTTATAAAACTTTTGAATACTACATGTTTAATTCCTATCGGAATTCATTTAAAATAAAATTCCCTCGATAAAGGCTAGAACAATAAAAAATTAAACAAAAAACAATTCATTGAATGCATTAAAACCAATTTTGAAGAGTTCGCCTAAAAATACAGAAACACAAATTTTATTAAAAATTCAGTCTATTTATATGTATAAATAAAATTATGCATAAATCTTTTGAGAAACAGCCGTGTACCGAATATCTTTGAAAGGAGTTTTCCCATGAGAAAAGGCTTCTTATGAAGGCTTCTGTCTTTCACAAATTTTGAGTTTTGTTCTTCAATTAAATATGATTATATGGCATTCATATCTCGTTGAAAATATATTTATTTAATATACATTTTTTATATTTAAGTATATTAATCGAAAATGAATAGCCATTCTGAGAATAAGTACTAGAATGTATGATAAATATTGATGGGAAATCGTTTAGTTGATTAAAAAGCTCTTGAACTTTTTTCAAACTTTCTGTAATGAATTGTTTAAATACTTTTTAACATGCTTACCTTTTTTCATTTATGTATGCCATATTTATTAAATAAATACACTTTAAATTGTTTTCAAAGATAAATACATTAAAATCATCCGTATATTACTTAATTTAACTTTTTGTTAGATAGTTTCCCTTTTATTGATTAAAATTTATAATATTTTGAAAATTTTACTTTTTATTTTTATTAACAAATGAACGAAGGCAATTAGATGTTTTACGAGGCATGTCCAGAAACTAAATACCATTTTGGAAAAATCGCATAAAAAATTCTTTTTTCAAAACATAACTTTTATTTTTACATAAAAAAAACTATTTTTCGGAAACTCTTTTTCTACATATCTACCACTATTTGTCAGAAATTTGTCATATCGGGGAATAAACTTGTCTATATCCTCTTCCAAGAAAGATGCCATCCATGAAGAAAGTTACTTCTGAACAGCTCTTTGTGGAAACTCATCACTAAGCAATCATATTGCAAATCGTCTGTTTTCACGAATTTTCTGATTAATTTTTTCAGCCAAATCATCATTGACAGTAGTTGCTTTCCCCCTCCATACATCGTCATGAACATTGGTGTACCCACCATTGAATTGTTGAGACCACTTTCTTAACCATCCATCACTCATTACATTTTTTAACCATAAATCTCTACAAGTTGATGATGGATTTCAACTGGCATAATGTTCCTTGCTTGCAAAAAAGGGGTTATAGAACACGCATCTCTCTCGGCAGGATCAGCAATAATTTTAAACATTTTGAACGCTCGCTAACACTTGTAAAAACAATACAATCCGTCTGTAATGGTGTCATTGTAATATCAATCAACCAGAGACACGTGCGTGCAAGGGTTGAACTCCAATACTACCTCTGCGGTTGCAGTAGAACGAAATGGTACTTCGTTTCTGGACACGTCTCGTATATACAAGTATTAACAAAAGATTTTAAATGTGAAACGATATATATGTATTATGCGCTATGTGTATGCACAGTTTATTAAATTATTTACAAGGACTTTACTTAATTTTTCATACATTGACTGATATTTTCCTATGATAAAGCTAACAACATTAAAAAGATTTATGGTCAGTTATCTAGAATTATGCTTTAAGTTGTAAGTATTGGTTGGTAATAGAAACTTGCATTTATAAAAACTAATAAAGTCAGAAATTATATCTTCAATTAGTTTGGTGTATAGTGGAAGAAAAGAATTACTTTGTAGTAAATATATTATTTCTCTTCATTAGAGAACTGTATCAAAAAGAGAAGTGCTTATAGTTACGAGTTGTTTGACCTGGGTAATAAGTTTTTTCCAATACTTTTCGATACCTATTGAGTGAAGAAACAAAGATTTGAAGATGCTTATGTATTGATAAATCTTATACAAATGACATACTGGCATGTAGAAACAACCCTCTACGTTGGAATTAAATATATTGCATGACTTCAATTCAATAGAAGTTAAAATAAAAAAGAAATAATTAAATTTTAGCATTATTAAAAACTAATAAGCTTCAATATAGAAAGAAGATTCAATCCTTAAATTAGGTTTTCAGTAATATCAAAATTTGTGATTAATTTCTTCGATTATGAATACCATAACATTACTTTGAGTAACGTTATGGTATTCGTAATCTAACTGTTGAACTGTGGTTAGCTCAAAATATAACAATAAATTCAAACGTTAAGTTTGAATTAATTGTTATATGTTGAGCTAACAACTGAAACATTATTTCAATGTAATACAATCTGAAATTGTGGTATGATATTCCATAGTAATTTTTAGGTAACAAACAGCCCAAATATAGAAAAGTTAAATAAATATTGCCAGTGCCATAAATATTCTCTCATTCTATTAGATTTTGTACCCTCTAAAAGAGATTGAAGAAACCAATTTAAAATTTAATTATGTGATTTTATTTTTGTGTATGCTTACACCTTTGTTGTATATTTAAAGGCACAATTAAGCTACTGTTCTAGTTTAATTTTTTCCGTATCCATTTCTTAGATTTGTGTCCTCAAAATACTACCTATTTTTATCATACATAATCAATTCTAAAAATTTTTTTAACCTTCCTTTTTTCTGATATTTATCTTTTAAGAAAACCAGGTATTTTTTGCGCGTGTCAACATAACACTTTTTCTTTAGTATTGTAAAATTGGCATTTTTTAAAAATTTTACATCCTCGGTTTGCTTATTCCATTTTTTCTTAAAATGACAAACGTGTTATAATTTTTTTCATTGAAAGAATTATTATTCTAGTAGAAGCATTCATTGCCTCTTCAGCACAAGAAAACTATATTCAAGAACTTTAAAAGTCGAGTTAGAACTTTTTCGGATATCTTATATAACGTACAGAATCGTTTATAGCGTACATGAATAAATTTAGCCGCAGTATTTAAGTGTCTGACCACGTAATCCATATGAATATTTGAAACTAAAACTACAGGAGAAAAAAAGAAATACTAAAAGAAATTCTCTCAAGTGTATTTAAATGCTATTTCCAAGGTTTTATTAATGTACAGAGTTATTCTTAAAAATATATTAAGAAATAAATTTTCAAAGAGCATTAAAAACATATGAAAATTTAAATCCGTCCTGGAATTCTATCATAGGAAAAATCTGAACAAATATAGAAAAATGCTTAGATTAAAAAATTGAATAAAATACAGATAGATCGAGGGAATAGAAATAAATATTAGGGAGTATCCTGCCTTATCTTATTCGTCATATTGAAATTTATTTCTCATAAATATGCTTTATATATACGTAAGTTTTTCATATGAACATGGCTGATATTGCAGTTGTTTGCAATTTAGAATCATAAGTATTTCATTGCTTTGAAGTTAAAGTTTGAATATATCCTTTATTGCAAAGAATGCAGAAAATATTTTAAAAAATGTTCTGGAAAATAATATTCGGTTTACTGCTTTACAAAGGTATGAGTAAAATAAAACTTTGAATATGTAAGAAAACAGAGGTCCGTAAAAATACAGTATATATACAATTTTGTTTATGCATAACTTTAAAAAATACAAATGGAAAATATTCGCTGAAAATATATTTCTTATTTATATCTGTTTATTTCCATATTTTGAAAAAAGCGTTTGTGAACTTATAAGATAGCATGAGTTTTTCTATGGCGAATATTGATCTTAAAGATAAAAAAATAATACTGGTTTTTTTGTTACGACTTAGTATCTAATAAAGTAATAATAGTGCTAGATTCTATTTATTAATAATCATTTTTAAAATAAATGAGAGTACTTTTTTTATTTTTACTATTAACTGGTTAAGCAGAAGTATTTAATTGAAAATTTTATTGATTTATTTAAAATAAAGTGTCTTTTTACTATTTTCGTTTATAATTACAGCAGATATACATATAAGATTTCAATGATAAAATAACTGAAATTTACACTACAAAGCTAAAAATATTTTTTTCAGGTAAAATAATCTTTTAAAAATATATATTCCACCTTTCACCTTATTTGCAGCATAATAATTTTAAAACGAATAAATAATTTGAACATTATTTAACATTGGGGAGACAATCAAATAAAAATAGAAATTAGATTCATTTGTTTACTGGGTATATCTGTACAGTGATTAAAACTTTCTGAATATACAGAATATACCTAGACGATGGGAAATTGCATAGGAATTCATGGTAGGAAATTCTTTCCTGGCACTGTAGTGACGACATAAAAACAAGAAAAACAGGGCACGAATAAGAGGATAAATCATGTTTATTACCCTTAGTACAGCAAAAAATTAAAAAAAAAAAGAATGTTAAATAGACAATGTCGTCATCAAATTGGGTGTTCGAAATTACGACCGGCGGTCGTGTTGTAGTTTCACATCTCTAGCCCATTGAATCCCGACATGACTGGCGATAGCCCGTATACTGGAACTGCGATTGTTCTGTACCAAATACAGTACAATCTCCTCATTGTTTGGCGTCCTTACTCTTAGTTCACGTTCCTGTGTGTACACGATGAATGATCATTTGTCGGGCAATCTCTGGTGCAAGCATGCAAAAAGGCGTGGCTGGGAGTTTTCCTTCAGGAATAACGTTGGGCATACAACTACTGTGCCGCTTATCCATTGCAATCAATGTCCCTGTTTGCCAAAGTATGGCAGATGCACACCAAGAAGCTAAGCGTTCGTGTAACGTTCCATCCTACTACCACTCTGTCGGCAGAAGAAATGAAGCTTCATAGCGAGGATGGCAGCAGAAAACGCGTGTACGCATGTACCGTCATCTGTTGTTTCGGTTTACTTAGTGCTATCTATCATGTATACCAACCAAAAATTTCCCAGAATATTTTCTTTACTAAGGATAATAAGCAAGTTTTAAATTCTTATTCTTGCCCTGTCTTTCTTATTACCGTGCCAGGAAAGCGTTTTAAACTCTAAATTACTATGTGATTTCCAGTTGTTTAGATGTACTTTGTCCGTCCTGAAAGTTTGTACTGATGCACTCCGTGTTTTTTAAAGATTTAAATTTAAGGCTTTAAATAATTCATTGCACGCTTGTAGTAACACAGGTCTTAACAATATCTTTCTTTTGATATGATTTAAATGGTTACAAATATGTTTCACTATATTCATGTCTGCTTCCATGAATTTGTAAATTAATCCGATATTTTCATGTACCAATACATAAGATTTAAATTGAGTTCCAGCTCTAGGAACTAACTATAATTAAATATACATGTTTTATGGTAGGTAAGGGAACTAAAATATAATTTAAACTATGTGATTTAGTTACAAACAAGTTGATGTATCAGTTACCAAATATATTAATAGAAACATAGATTTAATTTTACAGAGTATATTTCAAATCGGGAGAAAATACTTCTGCAATAGTTTAGTTACTGGCACTTTCATTTTACCACATGTAAATTTTCTTAGAATACCTAGGGATTTCAAAATGCCGAAAGGCTTACTTTGTCTTAATATTCAAGACATTTTGATCAAAAGGAAATCAAATAATCTTTGATACGTTTTTTTATCCTACTTTCTGAAAAATGTTTAAAATTTTTTCAAGTTACTAAAATATATTTCTAAGTTCTGAAATGCATATTTTTTAACTACCCTTCAGGAATAAAACTCCAGAACATTGCTTTTATAAACTTTTTACTCATATTTAATCGTGAAATAATGAATTTTACGTATACAAATAAATCACTCATAATAACCACAAGGAAAAAATTGAAATTCTTACGTTAGTTTTTTTTTCTTTGAGGGCATTAAGCCATTTATTTTAGTTATGAATATTTTAAAGCTTTTTTTTAAAAAAATGCATGATGTGTCGTATCATAAAATAAAAATTAAAGTTTTGTAGTTTTAAAGAAAAAATTCTATGTCAGGAACGTTTTGAATTCAACAAAAAATGAAGAGCTAATGAAAGGTGTAAAGTCCTTTAACGTAAAAAATACACTATATGACTAATAAACAATCAGATTTAAATAATAAATTGTTCTTAACAATTGGACTTTTTTGGAAATTTGGAATTTTTTTGTGTATCTTGTTTTTTAAACTATTTATTAAACGCACGTTTCAACTATAATTCATGACAAATTAAACCACAGGACTATACTATATTCTAATATATGAGTAAAATTGAATTAAAAATATCCACGATTTCATTCTGATCCAGTTTCACTGTGTATTTTAAAGGTGTAAAAAGGCATCGATTGCATATTTTTTAACACGTATCTCAAAGCATTATTTTCTGTGTGAAAGGTTTTCCTTTTTCAAAAGAGGCATTTATTTTGGTAAATTTACACAATAATACTTCGACGAACTTTAACTGATGAGATTCCTACTCAAAGGATTCCATTTTGTTTTCTGGCTAAGAAAGTAAAAAAAAGTGCCTACATAACAAAACTTACAAAATCATCATCGCTACTGCTATCTGAGAAAGTATACGTGACTACATTTCAAAAGTAGTGATTTGCTCAATTTGAATTCCTTTGCGCCTCTGTTTATTGTCACAGCTTTTAAGTTATTTCAGTTGTAAGCAAATACAAAATGTTTTGGCCGCTTATTCTTTGACTTCGATGATGATAGGTAACTGAAAGGGATTTAAACATACATTAAAATGCACACTGAGCAAAAATTAAAGAATATAAAAAATAAAAATAAAGCTTCTTTTTTTGAAAAAATAAAGGAAATATAATTCAATTCAGCAAGCATTTAAGGTTTTATTTCAATCAAAGAGTAAAGTTCTTTTGTGAAACTGTACCAATGAAACTCTATTTTTCATAAGATATTTTTATTAGGGATTTATATATTTCTAGATTGAACAGCAATAGGTTATTATTTTTATTGAGTATAAGTGATAGTGATAAGCTTGTATATATATATTTCATAAGTAATGGTTTGACTCTCATTTTTTCCTTGTATTATAGCATTTTTATTTTTTCTTTATTTTGCAATATTGTATAAGATTGATAGGTAAAAGGTATTTTGCTTAAGATTTTAAAAGAAAATATCATGAAAGTCATCTTAAAATGTTTTTCAAAAATGATTTTGTATTTTTTATCTAGGCTTAAAAAAGGAAACAAATATACTCGTATTCTGCATTATGTTAAGAAAACGAGAATACATATTGCGTTTTGATAAGAAATACTGTTGTTGTTGTTGTTTCTTATCCCAGATGGTTGAAGTATTAGTTCATATATGTTTCAGAAATAAATTGCTTTTAAATTGTACACGAAATTTCTTTATTTTAACTTTTTTTACATTTGTGGGAATTGAAGAGTAGTGAAAAAAAAATTACAATTGATTTTAGAATTAAAACTACCTAAATAGAAAATGCAGTTTCGATTTTACTTTTTATCTTTATCTATGATAATTAGTGCATTCTAATTTTGTAACGAAATAATATTAAAGTGTAGAAAATACTTATTGTTTTCAAAAATTTTTTTACATCCAATATGAACTGTAATGAGTGATTAATCAGCACATTCAAAACCCTTTTACTGTTTAAAAAGTAGCTGAAATATAAGAATATCTACAAACTTTCATCTTTAGACAAATTGCTAACTAATGAAATGATTCAGAATCAATAATCAAAACATATTTGAAAATTTCCCTAATTTAAAATAGGCAGAGATCTTAGAATGCAAATCGATGAAGCTCTTAAACTTGCATGTAAGTATTGCATGTAAGTTCACAAATTTAAAACTGGTTTTTTACAGATTCTTTTTGCTTGTTTTTTAAAATCAAAATCCATGATTCTTGTCCCAAACATTCATGATCCAATCAAGAGGCACATGCGTACTTTTTTCCAGCAACCGAATTGAAATACGAAGCTTTGTAGCTTCCATTTATGGTGAAGCAAGAAGTTCGAGGGTACAAAAAAGACTTTAGCTCTGTCGGTAGAAGACAGATTGATTTTATTTGTACTGCTTGTCTGGCAAAAAGAAAACAAGGCCTACTTTACTAGTAATCCTGTACCGCGAAAAATGAAGAGGAACCTTCCTTATAAGCAGTGACCTATTTGTGTTGAAGAACTATACGTAAATGGTTGCTTGGAACAGAGGTCAAAATTTTTATATATACATATTCTTCGTATTATAAAACATTTTTTATTCCATTTTAAATGTTTTGCTTGCAGAATACAAATTCACGGACACGCAGGGATTTTTCTCTCTATTAAGGCATCCGACTACTTGTGACCACTTTTTAAAAAGAACTGGAGGTATGGGGATTTTTTTGTACTTTTTAGATTTGTTGAGTACATTTTAAGAAAATTATGCTAAAATTAAGAAGAGAAAAAGAAATTATTATTACTAAAGTGGGAGAAAATTGACAGAAATAACATAAACGGTGGACCATTCTGTACCAAAAGGTTATGAAGAGATTTTCAATTTTTTAATTTTGATGTGTTGCTAAGTTATTAATTTTTAAAATCATCTTCAGGATAAGAGATATTTTAATTTTTACAAAAACTAGAGCATTTTATCTTAGTTATTATATGAAATTGCTTAAAAAACCAGTGATTTTATTCACCTAAAGAATTGTAAATTTTGTTTTTTGATAAATCTGAAGGTTAAATCACTTCCACTATTATATAGAACATACACAATAAATTTCATTTAATTATTTTCAAAACTTTTTTAGCAAAACTTTTTTAGCGCTGGCCCCGTTTGAGCATTTTCAAGGAAACACATTTCGAGTAAAACGTGTTTTAAAGTATGACATATAAGTAATGGCATCTGCTTTTATTAAAACACTTGTAGTTTTGGTTCTAGTGAAAGAAAAATAATAAACTTGGTAATTTTATAAAGAATAAAATGGCCTAAAAAAAAAAAGTCGTAAAAATTGTGAAGTTTTGAAAAAATCTACACTTTTAGGATAGTCGGATACCTTAATTATTAAAATATACTGTTCTGCCCAAGTGAAGAAAAGAGTTCGTGATCATATATATATGAAGCTATATTTATCAAAGTAGATTATTCTCCTGACATACAAATGATTATAAAGACGTAGAACCTGAGAAAAAAAATGTAACATATTATAAGCAATTTCCGTATTTATGTGAATCTAAGCCCCATCCCTAATTCTCAAAAAGTTTTTTTGAAAAACTTGTTAAGAAAAACTTGATAGTGTAAAATGGTTTATCAATATCCAATTTTACGAAATTAAAATAAATTTAAAATTAGATCTAATACGAAGCGAATAACTAGCTATTTTACCAGTATTATAAACTTTTAAATGAATGCATAAACCTGTAATTGCTCTAATTGCTCCATCCAACGAATATTTTTTTCTTCTATTCTAAGCCGCACCCGATTTTCAGTAGGATTAACATCGGAAAAAAAGGTGTGGCTTATATTGGAGTCAATACGGTATGTGCATATCATAAAATTCATTGTCTTAAAGGAAAATGATAAATGTTACTATATATGCTAAAAGTTCATAATTTCATTCCAAAGCAGTTCTACATTTAAAGTTGCAGGAAAATATAGAATAGAAATATAAAGAATATTTGGAAAAATAATTCACAGAAATTAAGGATAAAAAAACAATGTCTCTGAAGTAAGAACAAAATATTAAGTTCAAAAAAGCTGCATTTCAATACATTATCCAAATTTTAACAGTTATAAGTAAATATTGTCTGTAATTGATAAATACAGGATTTAATTGTTGAACATTGCTTCTCCTTAAAATAGATGGTAAAAGAATACTTTTTGAGTTGAAATAAAAACTCATAAACTTTTATTCTGGAAATATTTATAAGAATTTTTCAATAATAATCAATTATATCGTTGATATATGTATATAATTTGAAATTTATAATATTTTAAGTAATACTTATTGATTGATTTTTAAAATCTAAAAATAGATGTGGAGAAATTACTACACTACAATTTTTTCAATTTATTTTAGAATCGATATGTTAAAGCGATAATGTTTTTTTAAAAGGCTTTGCAAAAATGGAAGCAAAACACTTTAAAAATAAACTGAAGAACTCCATTGTAACGAAATATATTTCAATTAAAAATAATATAGAAAAATTAAACCCTCTAATTAAAAATAGTTTCAAAAATTCATAAACTTAGCAAGTACATTTAAAATAAAATTTCTGGAATATTGAAAAAACTGAAATATATTTATTAAATTTGTGTCATAAAAATTTCAAATTAATTTTTTTTGAAATATTTTGCACTATTTCTTGAATTTTAAATGACAAAGAAAAATTTTTCAAGCAGGAAGTATTTTTATCAAACTTTTTTAACAAAACATCTTCATCAGATAACTTTTCCCGAAATCCGTTCTAAGAGAAAACTGACCAATTTGAAGAATATATATTACTTTGTTTTATTTATTTGCATATATCATTACCTGAAATATATTACCTGCCTATTCTTGAAGCGATTATCATATCAATTTAAAAGCTATCTATCTTTTCCAAAGGAATCTGCCTTCAGCGTCAATCATTTTAGTTATGATGGAAAGAAGAATGACGAATGACAGCATTGCATTTCCGATTCGATCGTGCATTCGAGTTCTTAGGAAAGCAGTTTCATTGAATAGCAGCTGCATCTACATCTTTAAGTCATTATATTTTGGCCACAAAACTTGGCTAATGTTTTGACATTCCTAAGTTTGATGATTTATTGTGTTATAACTGATTTACTAAATCGATTAAAATGAAAAGGAAATTTCCTTTATTGTGGTTATGTAGTCTGAGCAGAGAAAGTATTAAGTGGATGAAATTTAAGTTAAAGGGAATCATGGCAACCAACGAAGTAACTTTTTGAATATTTGAAATTATTTAGAATAATTTCCCTAAAGCAGTGCGAGATGATGGGATAGTAATTATTTGTATCCACTATTTTAAATATAATATGAAACAATTCAAAAATGTATATTGATTTATAATTTTTATTCCACAAAGTTCACTGATAACTTCAGTTATTGGAAAACATTCTTTTTACAGTAAAAGGAAAAACTGTTTTAGCAGGCAATGTTTTAGTTTGAAGTAATAATACTTTTATTTATTTGTTCCTACTACTAGTTTATACTTCCACACACACACACACACACACACACACACACACACACACACCACACACACACACACACACACACACACACACACACACCACACACACACCACACACCACACACACACACACACACACACACACACACACACACACACACACACACACACACACACAAACACACATATATATATATATTTGAATGGATGAAAATTTGAACAATATATATGTTGTTCAAATTTTCATCCATTCAAATTCAAATACATTTTTTTAAACTTGTAGGGGTGTACACTTGATGTTAATATAGTTTTTTCAAATATTAATTCATTAAATAAATTAAAATATGAATAAATAGTAATAAACAAAAATAATAGTTCAACAGCATATACAGAAAGGAAAATGGTTCGCTGTTGTACAATGGATAACGTGTTGGACTTCTAATACAAAGGTTGTTGGTTTGAATCCCACCTTGTATGGTCTAATTTCTGAGAATGTGATTTCTTTTTTTACTATACTATTTTATTGGAATAATTAAATTTAATAAATGAGAGTACATAGTAAAATAAACAAAAAACAAATAGTCCAACATCATATATAGAAAGGAAAATGGAAAATTGCTTTCTATTTTGTCACTTAATATTGTGATTCTGTTATATATATATACATATTTATATAAATTGAATCCATTTAATAAAAAGTAACTAAAATAAAAAAAATGTTTCTTTGTTGACCGAAGTAGGAACTAACTTAATTTTTTATATTACTTGTTTCTACTAAGATATGAAGATAACTTAAAATGTCTTAGTTAATTAAGTTAATTAAAAATTCTTATTTAACTGAAAAATTAAATTCTTAGATTATTTGTTTACTAACTTTTTTTGCGCTTTCATTAAACGTCAAATAACGAAAAATCAGGACTTATCAATTTAATATAGAATTATTTGTTTGGTTCACATTATATGCTTTAAACATAACAGTGTATTCATGTTTATTTCTGTTACGTAGCCTTTTTTCAGTAATACTTTAAACGGGCCGTTTTACTGAAGTGTCTCGTAAAAATTTTAAAGTATTAATGACTGAAAAATATGCATAAACATGATAATATATAACTCATAATTCCCCAAGTATAGTCATTGAGATAAAGCCATTTACAAAGTAAAATTTTTTTTTATAAAAAATGGTGCTAGCATGGATTAAGTTATTTGTAATTTTAAATATAATGCTTTTTGCAATAAATGAATGAGACTGAATATCATATGCAATCATTTATTTTTCCAAGAATGCTGGAAAGAAAGTCTCACAAATTTCGTCATACGGTCAGAAAAAGTTTCTCAACTAGTTCTTAAGTGGTGTAAATTTTAGCAGATTTCTGATTTTAAAGTTACAATTTTGGATTCTAAAGGTTTCAACTCTTAGTACAAAACTTCAAATTGCTTTTTAAATACAAGCCATTTGTCATTATTATTGAAACTTAAATTGCTTACCGTTTTAACAATATTTTTATTTAATAACCATGTATGGTTGCATTAAAAAAAAGGAAAGGCTTGCGAGTGAATAAAGAAGTAAATGTAAGTTTTGTAAAATTTATTTAATTACACTGATAATTATGTTTGTAAGAGTATTAACGTAGGTTTTCTTCTTGTATAATGCAGTAAGCAATAAGATCTATAAATGCTTCCATAAGCTATAATATGTATATTATTTATTCCCTTATTAGATTAAAAGACTGGATAAATAATACAATAATTTCATTTCTCAGGAGGCAATCTTATGCCGGGGAATACCAATAATAAAATCGTATGAAGTTTTCTGAGAATATATAGTCACCAAAGAAACCAATAGAAAATATAAACTCAATCAGAGTGAATATTACAAAGCACTAAAAAAAAGAAAAATCTTACTAGCCTGCATATGAACCAACGTATTGAGCAGAGATTTTGTCTGGATAATGGCAAGCATTTAGAGTTACATTAGTAAAGACAAGGATATAAAAACAGTCGTTGTATAAGATATATGACCCAAGTTATCCCTTTTCCTTCCCTGTAATTGTCTCTTTCAAGAGTGTTGGATTAGTTACATTTTGTTCTTTCCTTTCTCAAGGTCATTACGTAACATAAGTCATATTGTGAAGTGCAATAGTAAGACAAATTGCTATCTTGATGCTAGTTTCGAGTGATATGTGAGTTATCCTTCTAAATCATGTAGTTTTTATGAGCATATTAGTAAGAAATCAGGCAAGGATCTTAAGCAAAATATATTTTCAACAACAGATCAATTGGTTTTCTTGAAATAGTATATATCTCACTCTCACTATATATATACACCCAAATCCTTTTTTACACGGTAGATATGTGCTTTAGAATACCGTGCCAAAACCCGAGTAAAAAATTCATGTGACATAAAAATTTGGGGATAAGTTCCACAACTTCAGAAAAGTCGTTTGAGATGAAAAAAACTCAATATATTCTCCTAAAAACCATGCAAAAAAACAACAACTAATAATGAAATACATGTTGCATGTTTATAAAAACAAAAACAATTCATTATTATATTACATAAATAAATAAACAAAAATAAAAATTAATGTACAGTGAAAATGTATATAGTCAACAAGTACATACAGCATATAAAAATCCAAATTGAAATTAGGAATAAAACCACTTAAAACTATTCATTACCACTTAATAACAAGGGTACACGTTTATTACGCGAACTACATGAAAAATACTATTATCAGTAGATGTGTCAGATATGTCTATCACAATTAACTATCAGTTTTGATTCAAATGAAGAGCTTTGTTCGATATTAACGGCCTCAGTATATTTTTGATACAAAGTCTGTTATTAGTGGCTGTTTTTTTCATTCATACTATTAGTTCACAAAATCTCCCTATATATATTTATATATCTAGTGTTCAAATTTTCAATCGTTAATAAAATACTTTTTATTCATCCACTCATGTTCGAATGCAATTTTTAAACTTGTAGTGGATGGCACTTGATGTTAATACTGTTTTTTTTAAATATCAATTCATTAATTAAATTTAATTAATTCATTTCAGTTTTATATGGGAGAAAAATTTATCTTATCTAAGATATTTAACAGATTATAAATTTAAAAATATATACCAACTGGCGAAGTGTGTAGAATGCTGGGAAAAAATTTCTAGAATGAGAAATTGTAGACCACCATCAACTTTATAAATTAGAAACGAAAAAAAAGTAGAAAGTGAATATATTGTAACGAACAAAAATAAATGTCCAACACCATATATAGAAAGGAAAATGGAAAATTGTGAGGAGTGAGTGAGTGAGTGATTTTGGGGCTTATTGGCGCAAGAACCGATTTCGGCTATACTGCGCCAAACATTTGTTTTAATATCTGTGGTCTAGACGGGAAGAGAAAGAAAGAATGAATTGAATGACAAGAAAGAGGGTTGAAAATAGAGAAGGATCACTAGGGTACCCCGGGTTCGTGAAGCCCGTGTTTACCAAAGACAGTAAACCCCGTGGGAAAAGGAAAAGATCACTAGGGCACCTCGGGATTGTGACACCCGTACTCACCTAAAGAAGGTGAGCCCCCTGAGGGGAAAATTGTGAGGAAATTCGCTTTCTATTTTGCCACTTAATATTGTGATTCTATCATATGTATATACATATTTATGTTATTTACATTATTTAATAAAAAGTGACTAAAATAAAATTTTCTTTGTTGACCTAAGTAGGAATTGTCTAGAAAATTTTCATATTACTATTATTATTATTATTATTTTTGGTTTCTCGAATTGCTTGGAAAAAAACTCGATATCCTGCTGTACAAAACTTATGATTTTTTGAAATTTTGATGCATGCTCTATGTTAGAATCATGAGTAAGAAAATTTTGTTCCATATTTGTTGCTAATTTCAAGCCCTCACGTATTAAACCAGCTGTTTATAGTTGAACTTTACTTTCGATTTAATCATTATCTACTTTTTTTTATTATAATCTATACAAATAAATAAAATTGAAGTGTCTGTTTGTAATTTCAAATTAGCAGATTTTTACTTAATGCACTAAAAGTATATACGGTACTCATAACAAAAAACCAATTTTTAAAATTTTTGTCTGTCTGTCTGTCTGTCTGTCTGTCTGTCTGTCTGTCTGTCTGTTTGTTCCGGCTAATCTCGGAAACGGCTGGTGCGATTTTAAAAATTCTTTCACTAATGGAAAGCTACATTAACGGGGAGTAACATAGGCTATATTTTATTCCCGTATTCTTACGGAACGGAAATTATACGGGTGAACGTGAAACTGAATGCCAAGATGAACGCCAAATTGAAAGCCAAGCTGAGCTAATGAAGTCGTTGTTTTGGTTACTGGCGACCGATGCTCTTCATGAGACATAACAGTGTTACGCGCACATGATAATACGCTGACACGTGCCATAATTTTTTTTTTTATGATAGTTATCTCACTGTTCAGTTAAGTAGAGCATCGGCTGTTTCGGATGCACTTTTAAAAATAATAAATCAAGGCTTCATAAGTAAAAAGCAATGCAAGAAACAAAAAATTGATAAGTTTTACGGTTAGTTTTAATCCTTTTTTTTTATTTACATTTTTAGTCACATTTAAACAATAGTTATTATAATCCCAATCTATATCTATACAAATAAATAAAATTGAAGTGTCTGATTGTAATTTCAAATTAGCAGCTTTTTACTTAATGCACTAAAAGTATATACGGTACTCATAACAAAAAACCAATTTTAAAAATTTTTGTCTGTCAGAATATAAACAGATATATTTATAAAACATCATGAAATACCCAGCGAAGCGGGAGGGTAACGGCTAGTCTATCATAAATATGATCAAATCGTCCTTAATCTAAGGGCATGAATCCCCAGGTTTTTTGAAATTCATGATAGAACAAAAAATTCAAGTAAAAAAAATGTTCGTTAAATTCTTTTGCCGTGTTGTTTCAGAATCGTGTAAAAAAAGACCGTGTAAAAATGAGTTGGTTGCATATGAATAGGTTTTATAAAATATATTATAGTTTTTATAAGGCCAATATCCATTATGATGTTTTCCTGCCTATAATCCTCATCTCATTTTATTCATTCGTGTTTATCTGAAATTAAGTGTTGATTATCTTTTCTTTATAAGTTGAGAGAGAATATAATTTAGAAAGTAAGATTTATTCACTGTCAATTCACTTACGCCAAATTAACATGCTAGTGTGAAGACATAAAAGTAATTTATGTTCAGCATTACTTTTTTGCTCTGTAATTTCTTGGCGTAAATCTTCATTTATAGAAAAAGAAGTAAATTCTCAAGAAAAAAAAAAGATTGCGTATCGTTAACTGACTACTAATGAACTAGTAAAAAATTTCCTCTTATTATTGATTTTTTTCTGTAGTAAAATGAAACAAAACATTTAAGTATAGGACTTAATACGGTGGAAATGAATCTTTGTATACACATAGTGGTTTGCAAATTAAGAAGTGGCTTACATGCAAATAATATCTTTAACATTTAATAAATGTCAATATATTATAATATATAATATATTTTTGGGTATACTGTAGTAATCACGTGTTTCAAATATATATACGATTATATAATACAAGCACTTAAGAAAATGCTAAAACTGGAAAAGCTTTTTTTGCTTTATGATTTTATATTTACCTTTATTATTAATTACTGCAAACAACAACTTTAATTCGTAATACTGATGAATCTAGGTTACAATGTTTTTTAAATGAATTTAGCCACACATACATAGACATAGAATTTTTTTTTTAAATAAAGAATATTTTTCAAAAAAGGAAGAAAAAAAAAAAGAAAGAAAAGGGGAAAACCCCTTATAAAATCCACGATTTTTATCACAGCTTGAAAAAACTGGTATCCCTATGAATTATTCAAACAGAATAAGTTTACTCTTAGTCAAATAATTAATAAAAATAATTAATTTAATTCTAAAAATAATTTTTACGCTATGGAATCCTGTGTTTTCACAGTATTAAAGGGAGGATAGTCCCTATATACATATAGCTAATATTCCAATTTGGATTTGAATGTGACTATTAGTTTCAAGTATATTCTAGAAAAATTACTTAGGGTTGTTGACTATAGTTCTTCCGCACATACGAAAACTGCTGTTTTCCTCGTTTTTTAACATCGTTAATGATTTAATCGATTATTAAAGTTCATTAACTAGTAAACAGTCCCCTAAGTCTTCATGGTATTCAAAATTAATTTAGAACACGATTCTTTTTTAACATATAAATTCATATTTTTCATAATGCCATTACTTTCCCTAATTTTTTATGTTTTTAAAATTAGAAAAATACCGTCTGGTGTAGCAATCTATGGAAGTGTTGAGTCAAACATTTTTTTTAGGATAAAATGTTTGTCATACTCATTTAATATTATGGGATCCCCTTTTAAAAATCCTCCATAACTCAGAAACTTACCAGCATAATTTTGAGAAATTTGAAATTAAGCCTAATTTTAAGATGCGAAATCGGTACATGAAAACATCGAATTATATTTTCCCTATGGAATTTGATTAATTTTTTTTCATTCGGAGAATGAAATTTCTTAGATATTAGTTAAATGCAATCATTTATTAATCTAAGTGATTAATCATTTAGAATAATGATCATTTTTAAATAATGATCTCATAAAGAATGGCACATTTCTTATAATGTTTACTCAATCAACTCTGAAATTTTCAAATTTTAATAAAACATTAAAATTTTAGTACATTATCTAGATAAATACATCTACTTTGTTTTATTAATCCTTTAGTGATATAAGTCTATTATTTTCTTTCTATTATTACTTTACAGCTCTTCAAAAATATTGCTACAATTTCACTTATAATTGAGATTTTTGTAAAATTTAGATAATTTTTTAAATATATATATATATATATATATATATATATATATATATATATATATATATATATATATATATTAGTATTTATTGGTATTGATTCCTACATAAGCATTCGTAGTGTGTAGCTATGCAATGTTTTAAATAAGTACTCCCAATGTGTTTGGATACCTTAATACGCGCGTTTCACTTAGTTACTTTAAATTTAATATTTGTATCAAATAGCATTCTTATAAGTTTTTTCCTCTTTTGAAAAGTACCAATTCCTTTTTTATTCGATATTATCATATTGTTTACAAAGAAAACTTTCTTTCTTAGAAAGCACCATGGGAATGGGCTGCCCCTTCCATTGCTCTGGAGATCGGGCTACCTCTACAGTTCCCACCTCCAATAAAGCATCCAGGAAAGAGACCACTTTAAGCCGTCAAAAGATTGGAGAGAATCCTAAACTCTGCAGTCTCTCTGAAGAGCATCAAGATGAAAATGAATCCGAAGAGGAAAATTTGAGCTTAAAGACTCTTACCACAGCTGTCAAAGTTCTCACCTCTCCCCCTGTAAGTATTCCCTTTCGTCACATATAAGCGAACTCTTTTTATTTTTTGCAAATTTTTTTCAGATGTTATTCTCCGCTTGCATGCAATCTAGGGTTCATCTCCAAACATGTTTACCTGAGATACAGAAGAAAGAGTTAGACTTTGAAGAACTTTATTAAGATGTAAAGAAAATTAGGGCATCTTAGGAAACTGAAATGCTTTTATCAGTTAACTTTTCAAAGGAAAATAAAGATTTGATGAAAAATTACTTGAATGGTAAGAAAAATAAAAGATGAAGTTCGGCATATCATTATTTCAACAAGAACTAAGGGAAATATCAACTTGAAAAGTTTTATTATTCCAGTCGTAAATGTAGAACATATTGTAATAATCTAGCCCGCGCTCCTAAAGGTGTAGGAGGATTGGAAGGAACACTATCCATTGTTTGACAAAACAATCTAATTCATTCACAATATTAACCAACAAACAAATTCAATCGAACCAATCTAAGAGATCCTTCCAATTAATCACTATGCCGACAATAAACAAGGTGAGCGAGATATGAGAAAACTGCAATGCTAATCACACTTACTGAAAGTGATAACTTTGACTTCTTATCTATCTAATCTAGATTTAATCTCAGTGACAATTCGTCACTTTAAGTAATTCAATGATCAAATTTCAAATACCTGCAATTCACATTCAATTTGATTACTCTCTGCTCCGATTGCAGTCTAGTCTATCTTTCTCCTATCTCTCTCTCCAACCTGAAAACCTTGACTATATATAGTAGTCTTAATTAACATAATCATGTTTTCTTCAAAGAAGCGCAGTTATAAAATAAAATAATTTTTAAAGACCAGAAATTCCCCAAAAGGACAATTAGTAGAAGGAGCTCAGATAGAACCATCACAATATAAATCATTGTTTGAAAATGTGGTCATTATGTTATTTTAATTTAATAAATAACAAACTTCAATTTTTAATACATTAATTTAATATATTAATGGAAATAAAATTTCCGTTAAGCACTACAAAGAGTCTGCTGATTGAAAATTTTCTTAAATCTTGTTTCGAAACAAAATTAAAGGAGCATTTTTGTTTTTAAGATTTTTGTTTGATTATCAAATGAAACATTATAATCCTTGCGAACGTTAGAAGTCACGTTGTTTCAGAAATGAATGAGATATTTCTTAAAGAATGTAACAAATGAAAATTCATTGAATTATTGTTTCGAGTGTAATTAATTAACTTGCATAAATCTCAAGTTCCACGTAATTTTAATTTATTTTAATTCACTGAGTTCGTCTCTCAGAATTCTTCAATTTCAATGTTAATAAATATTCACTTAAGCGTTATAAAGGATTCCTTTAAAGGAGTCCTTTAAACATTCTTGTATGTTGCATATGTTTTAATTCTGAGACAACAATGAATAGAAATTTCTTAAAACCATTGTTAGTTAATACAAAGGAAACATTAAAAAAAGAAACATATATATCATTTTTTAAAATTCCTTATGATTGAGTAAAAAATGTGAAAGTATTTTAAATGTATCTTTCTCACAAATACTGTCATGATTAATGAAATTACTAAAAGGAAAACCTGAATGATTAATGAAATTACTAAAAGGAAAACCTGAATGATTAATGAAATTGTTTTCATTAAAAATACTTGCATTTGTTTTAAAATGAATCATTTTCTACTGGTGATCCTAGCTTATTTATATAAAATGTAAATCGTATTTAAAGATACTTTGTATTTTTTCTGTGCTCAACACAAAAATTTTATTCAAATATTTACAGCTTTTGGTAATCGTTTTATCTTAAAACTTCCACACAAAGTTTCTTGGAAATACTTTCTAACAAATTTTTTATACATTTGTGATTTTTTTTACGTTAGCATTATGCCGCATAAATCCGAATATGTACTTAAAACTCATTTTGCAAAAATCCATATTTAAAAATGAAAATTAATCCATTTTAAAACTCCATGTTCCAGTAATAGAAATTGTGATTATTAATCACACTTTAAGATAATAAATCAGTTTTATGGTTAATTTAATTTTCAATCAACAGATTTCTCATGGTTCCTTGAATTATGTCTTAATAACAATTACTCTCAGTTATAAAAAATGGAACGTTCCAAATGATGTAAAACGTGAATTTTTAAGTTTGATTCCTTTTCGCTAATGAGAACACTACTTGATACTTAATTATTTTGATTTCTTTATTAAGAATAAGAATAAGTTTGTTCATGAAAAATTTAAGGTAATGATATACAAATATTTTCTAAAGAAAGGCATTGATACGTTTTGGATTGTTCTCCTTTTGAAAGTAAGAATACATTCATATTTGTTAGGGAACGCTTCAAAGACTACATACTGTTTCAAAGCACTAGTTCAGGGTCTTAGAAGTATGGGTGACTTTGAGCATTCCGGAATGAGTTGAACAAGGCGCAGATGGCCCAAGGCTTTTGAATTGCGAATATCTCTTTTGTCAGAAATCTCGATACTTCTTTTTGAAGTCTGCAGGAAACGAACAGATAAAATACCGAGAGGAAGCCTTTAATGAAGTTGCTACACATTATCTATCAAAGGATAGAAAGTCTAAGTAGAACCTATTCAGTTTTACTGCGCAATAAGTCATTATTAACGTATCTGAAGGAGATAAGCCGTTTCTTTAACTGTATAAGCTTCTGATTATGAAAGATATAACAAGCTTATTACAAGTGTTTCTCTCCTCTTTTTGCCCATTAGTTCATACAGATTTCATACGTGAGAATCTCAACTATTCAAAAGTTATTTTTTTTTTAAAAAAAATATGTACTTTTGATATTTAAAAATTTTCTTAGAAAATAAAATTGAAGAAATTGTGAAACGTAAGAAGAAAGATTGAATTAATGATTACAAGAAAAATACATTGTAAAATTTTTTTTTTGAATATCATAAAAATATAAGATTTTACGGTCGATATAATACTCTATAGTTTTATTGAATAAGTACTAGCATAACAAATATTTGTCAATTTGTATATTGTTTATATCAAATGCTAGACTTGTATATAAGTAATGTTTCAAGTCAACACCAAGTCTTTTTAAAAAATGGTTTTATTCAGTGAACAATTGACAGACTTTACTCTAAGAGAAAATGGAGCCAAGTGAAGTCTAAGTGTCCTTACCACTTATGCTTAGATGTGTCAGTACCCTTCTTAGTTATGCGTTACGCTTGAAAGTTAAGGATATATGGGGCTATAATAATAAGGATCTGAGATTAGAAGTGTTTTGTTTGGACAATCTATTTAGAGAAACAATTTGGTGTTTAATTTAAGACATGAAGATGTAACGGAAAATAAAAGTTGTGGTATCCAGGGGATTTAATTTCAGATCAAATTTAATTATCCTTACACACACACACACACACACACACACACACACACACACACACACACACACACACACACACACACACACACACACCACACACACACACACACACCACACACACACACACACACACACACACACACACACACACACACACACACACACACACACATATATATATATAGAGAGAGAGAGAGAGTTCATATTATAATGTATCGAGATAAAAATATACCTAGTATTGAAGCCTGGCAAAATTTATATACAAACTTAATTTTCCGAAAGTTAGGTGCTAGGCACGATTGCTTTCACTATATCCAGTAAATATCTAAATTCTTTGACTTCATCTTCAATAATCCATGATCCTTTTATTGAATTAAAAAAAGAAAACATTTAGTATAATTGTAAGAAATTGAATAAATGCAGTATGTAAGTGAAATGGTACGTTGATTTATTGATTTTACCTTTTTATCCAAACGTCTATATATTTCCCTCAAAATTATCCATTGTAACTGCAAAAAAATGCTGTGGACTTAAATTTGAACATGTGATATTGCAATTTTTTTTAATATGTAATGAATTCTTTCAAAATGAATTGTATAGCTCTTTTAGGAGAGTTATCTTCCAAATAAAACCGGTAAATGTTATATTATTTTCACTTAATTAGATACAATACCTTTAAAATTTAAATAATAAATTTTTCAAAGTTATTTTGCTGATTTTTGTATGTAATAATTAGAAGAATTATTTCAATATCTGCCAAAGGGAGTTGAATATACTAGAAGAAATGTACTGCATTAATTTTCTACTTACCCTTTTTTTAGGTATAAAATATATATGGCAACAGTTACAAGAAATGGTTAGAATTTTTAAGAAATTTAAAGAGTTAATTTCATTGATTTTTTATATGGTTGTAACATATTATATATATTCCAAGTATTGGAATAAATTTATGTATTTAAACTTTATTTGAACAATATAAACGTCATATATTACTAATAAAATGGGCATTTATTTCTAACAATTTAAAATTGACTTTAACTTCGTTTACTAGAATGTTTTTGTAGCGTCAAAATACTCTAGAATGCTTAAAGACTACCAACACATATTTCTTAAGAAAAGTTTTACGCGAGCATATTAAAATAAAGCTTACAAATCTCTATAAATTTTATAGGTTGTTTTAAATAAATTTATGTGTGGGCGAGATTGTTTAATATTTTAATTAAATTGATTTAAGCTATTATATTTCAATTCTATGAAGTAGTAAAATGTTACCGAATATAACATTTCAATCTCAATACAAGCATCTTCTTTACAGTGAATAATAAAACATGTCACAGGATCTTTAACTTTGGAAAGTCTTTACGTTTTATTTCCTTGTCTAAATTGTGCTTTCAATAATGAAAAGTGCCAAACACACACACACACACACACACACACACACACACACACACACACACACACACACACACACACACACACACACACACACACACACACACACACACACACACACACACACACACACACACACACACACACACACACACACACACACAGTGTAGAGAGTTATTAAGTATTTTTAAAATAATAGCGAGACTTTTAAAATAAAATAAAATAACTTCTTCAATGAACTAGTTAGTCTTCTGCACCTTGAAGATATACTCTTAATCGAATGATCCATTCTGAAAAGTCCAATAAGAAATGCTCATCAGAAAGCTTATTTTACAAGAAATTATATTCTCTTTATTCTGCTAGAGGCATTATAATTACCCTACTCATACAAACAGATCTATAGCACTGGAACGAAAATATATAATTTGCTGCCATTTAGAACCAAAGATTTCAATATTCAGACTATTATCTATTTCATAAAAAAATATTGTAAATATTTTCTATTGAGACAATTATTTCAAAATTGTTTTTCAAAGTTCTTTTATGCATAATTTATTTATGTTAACATTTCTGAAAATACTAATGTATTACAATACTTTGCAAGAAAACAATTAGTTGTTAAATATTTTATTTAATTAATAATGACCAAAATAATGATTACCCTGAAACAAATAAACCGTAATAATTCCATTTGTAGCATGCACGGGGATGATTAATGATAATAATGCTAGACTCTCAGCAAAGCCGCATATATTTTCTATTAAATATAAGTAAGGGAAGTTGAACTCTTTTTTGTGTGTTGTTACAAGTAGTGCCAATTAATTAAGGAGTGTAAATTTTCATTATATAAATTTTCTTTCTATATTCATTTACATAACATTATTAACGGAAAAATTTTATATAAAAGTTTGCCTTTCTTTCATAATTTTTTTTCTGATTTATTCGTATAAAATTCTGTGGAAGGAAAGTTTCTCCCTATTTAAGTTAGTGTGTTTGATTAATTGAGGGATGGAAATCATTTTTTTTATTTTTATTTTTAATCTTTTATGCAATAATGGCTTATCATCACGCAACGTTTCGTGATATACACGGAATATTACTCAAATGATTTGTCTACTTAGTTTTACATCAAAAATTAGCTAGTGTTAAAAACTGCAGAAAGCAATTACAAGCTGGTTTGAGATTCATGTTCAAAAAAGCAGTAATAGTGATTTATTTTGAGTAAAATCCCCCCCCCCCCAATATAAAGGTTAGGAATTTAGACATATACGAATCACGAAATAAATGTTTGACTCATCAAAAGTCTTTCTATTTTGAAATTACTTTTTAAAGGTAGGGATATCTTTTTGAAATGATTAATTTTCTTGTCACGAGTTAATAATCTTTTTGTAATTAGCAGAAAATTTAACTCTATCTGAGTAAAACGCGAGTCAACTAAGAGTCAACTCAAATGTTCTTTATCTAACGTGACAGTAGATAAAGAACATTTGAGTTGAAAATTTGGATTAGATAATAATAATTTTTTGTTACACTATATATATATATATATATATATACAAGGGGTGATCAAATGAAAAGGTACGAAACGACACGATGGGTAAAAATATAGACTTTATTCAAAATATACACCATAGGCCTGAGCACAACGATCCCACTGATGAACAAGCCGCAGGATTCCTTGTTCCCAGAATTCCTGTGGCTGTGACGAAACCCAGTCCTTCACAGTGGCCTTGAGTACGTCGTCCGAATTGAAGCGCTTTCCTTTCAGGTGTTTCTTCAGTGGACCAAACACATGGAAATCGCAGGGTGACATGTCCGGACTGTAGGACGGATGGTCCAACGTCTCCCATTGGAACTTGTCCAGTTCCATTTGTGTGACTCTGGAGACGTGTGGACGCACGTTATTATGGAGCAGAACCACACCCTCCGTGAGCAGCCCCGGTCTTTTGTTCTTGATGGACCTGCGTAGGCGTCGGAGTGTCTCACAGTACACATCGGAGTTAATGCTTTTTCTGTGCTCGAGTCATTCTGTGCTCGCATCATTTGGACGCCGCTTTTTATAAGAGCCTTTGCTCTCTCCTGCGCATGCGGGCACCCGCGCATGATCCGATCCCAGTCAGAGTCTCCAATGGCATCCTGAGATGTCTCGCTACATTCTCCCTTGGCGGAATATGCAAATATTTAACTGTTTCATTTTTATGTCGTTTCGTACCTTTTCATTTGATCACCCCTTGTATATATATATATATATATATATATATGTATCAATCATTAGGCGTAGTATAGTGTTTTGCAGAATGATAAAGAAAAATTGTTTGAAATATTATGTTGTGAAAATTATACAACTTAAAAGGGAACTATTTTAAGGCAATATGGTACCATCTTCACAATTTTTTTTATTTTTAATATTTGATATTTGGTTTTAATTGTATTTTATAAATGTGAATGTTTAATAATAATTTCATACAAAATTTTTTTAATTTGTTGCAAAATGTTTGTAAAATTAAATTTTTTTTAGCTTTTTTAAGCATTTTTTAAACCCCTAATGCTTTTTTAAATATGTCTCTTTTCTTTCAAAATTTTTTTTCCAAGTACCTTATAATATACTACATAAAACTGTGCATAGGGTTTTTTCTGCTGTTGCTCTTTATTTTTTTATGAATTTTTTTATAGTTAAACTTCCAAAAATTCCAAAAAAACATTAATTTTGATTTTGAAATTTTTTAGAAAAAGTACTGAACATGTTAGAGCTAATTCCATGCACAGTTTTACAAAGCATACATTTCAGAAAATGTATAAAAATGCTCCAATCCATACTTCAATTATCGAAAAAGCCTTAGGGTTTTGAATAACACTATATGTACAAAAATTCAACATGGAGAAATATGAGTTTGAAGTTTTCATTCCATGAATAGCATAATATAATATTCATCGAATAGTCTGAAACTTTAATGAAATGTTAATTAGCTTATTTAAAACTACTTATCATAAAAATTGCAAAAACGTAGAACAATTAAACAGTATACTGCCATAATGAATATATAGAAAAAAACGACTGAAAGATCAATATTTCATAAAACTTTATCTTAATAATTATAAAAAAAATAAATACACACACTTCAGAGCTAATTCCATGCTCAGAGCTAATGCACAACATATACAAAAGATGTTTATGTCTTTATTTTTTATTTCCCTGATTTTAAAAGCCTTCACACGTTAAATATTGTACACGAATAAAAGCAAAATCAAATAGCAATTTATAAGTAAAATACATCAAAATCTAAGAACTGTATATGTGCATTTCTTTAAATAAATATCTTAAAATATTTTAATAATAAAAGTGTTGAATCTCGCACACTTGGGATATATATATTTCACCAAAAACAAATATATAAAAATGGGAGAGTTTTTCTATTCTTGCGAATTAGATTTTTAATTATCTGAGTTATCAAAATGAGATTTAGTATTTGTGCTTTGGGAGAATCCGTTTTGAAGTTTTAATTTAATTCATAATAATATCATAAAAAGCACGCACAACTTTTAAATCTTCACCAAATCCATTTGATCTTCAGTAAATAATTCCCAAACTAGAATTTTTACAGGAATTGCACTATTCTCTTTTAAAATGATTTATTATTGCATATATAATGTCAATCTCATTGATTCGCATTAGAAAAATAATTAATTCATTTTTTATCAGACTCTTTTCTAGCAGATAACCTGAAATGTAGGCGAGGTAGTTGCTGTTTAGCATCAAACATTGCTCCATTACTTAATGAAAAATACAGGTAAAGCTTTGAAATTTTGTAGGCATATTTATAAATACTATGGGTATCAAATAAGCCAAAAAAAATTTTTCGACAGTTTCATGATTTTTAGTGTACCATATCGCCTTAACTCTATACAATGTATCTTTCATGATTTAAATAAAAGTTGTGTTTAGCAGATATATTAAACTTTTTTGGACATATGTTAAGAAATTGTTACCTGCTTTTCTGCAGTTCTGAAAGATTATATATAATTGAAAGCATTCAAAAAACTTTTTTTATACTTAACATGTATTAGATCAAAATTTCCTATACATAGCTCAGTGTTTTAATTAAGGTATTTCATCAGAGGAAATAAATACTTTTTTAAAAAGTGATTTATTATCACATACCACTCAAATGTATTTTACTCTGAAGCAAATTGGCTACTGAAATAATTTTTATCAGGAAATACTATCTGTTAAAATTACCATTCAGATTTATAATTTTTATGTACAATACACGATTGCACTTTTTAGCAGGCTCTCTTATTATTCTTGTAAAATCAAACTTCTTTTATGAAAACAGTGGTGACCAAATTGTGAAAATGTTTTGAAATTTTTATATTTGTCTTCTTAGAATGCTATTGGAAAGATGACTGTCCAATGCTTTATAAATATTTATATATCTATAAAAAGTAAATTCTATGTTAAATTGAAACAAAAAGAAAAATCAAAATATCTTTAACATTAAAAAAGTTTACCTTTAATGTTTAAAAATCATATATTAACGGATATTAAAGAATTTAATTTAGTACTATTTAACAGGATATGCCTTATTTTTAGTACAGCAGAACAATGACGAAATTCAGGGAAAGAGAACATTTCGCGGTTGCCAATCAATAGTTAGTCAACTTTGATTCTTAAAATGCGATTGTTATCTTACAAGTTCGTAGAACATTGGTAGTAATCCCTTTAAATCAATGACGAATAAATATGAAGATGTTTATTAACCTGAATCTCACAATCACTTTTGCTACCTAATACTGAAGGCCATGATAGTTTGAATATGTTCTGTTTGAATCTGTTTTGCTCTATTTTTCGTATTAATATTACCAGAGAAATGGGCCATGTCTATCCACATAATCTGTGAAAGCTGGCTTTAATTAGCGTCACACTGGGCGAGGAAATCAGTAGCAAAATCTTCGTTTTCAGTATCTGAGCATTCTAAAACCAGTGCAGAAACATGAGGACAGCTTACAGAGTTTTATCTTAGTGTGGACCGCAGAATTTGATTCCAGCATAAATGGAAACACCTCGTGTGTTGTTACCTTGACCATCACTTATCACTTGGTACACTTCTGCAACACCCTACACAGAAACGAAAAAAAAAGAAGTTTAGTTTGAGATTAATCGAAAGAGCAACTAATTTACTCAAAATTGTGAATTAAATCCCGAACAGCTTCTATAGAACATGGGCTTTGATGTAGTTGGTGGTTTCTATGCTATACATGTTCTAGCGTGGTGTTATCTATCTAGGTGATAAATGAAATTTTTATCATTTAGCCGCGAAGTTTCCCTATCAGATAATGTTACGATCTGAAAGTAAGACAATAGGAAGTTGGACTCATATCATAGAATCTTTTCCTTTGCATAGGGTTTTAAGGAAAGCCTCAATATTATTCTATGTCAGAACGGGGGATATACATACCTTCGTATCTTTTTCTGTTACCGAGAGAAATTCAATAGTATAGGTTTAGAGCAGAATAAAGCTTGGACAGTCATGCAATTGAAAAAGCAATTCATTTTTGGCTGAACGCAACGGTTTTTGTTTCCACATTTTTTGTCCCTGCTAAGCAACATCTTTTTTCGTACTAGGAATAAAATTTCTACTACATTTTTTTTATTATGTTGATCATATTTTAGAGACAAAGAATTAGAAGTTGTTATTTGATAACATCAAAATTTAGTCACTATTACCTTTACTGTGAGAATTGAACAAATATTTTCGTGTAATAATTTTGAAGCACATATCTTATAATCGTGTATTCCAATTTTTTTCTTTCTCTCGAACTCATAGCTCGATATATATATATATATATATATATATATATATACAAAGCAAAAGTAAATATTAAAGGTATTTGAAGTCCGTTTATTTTTCAATTTAGCATTACATTTGCTCTAAAATGATACATAAATATTAGAATTATATGAAACAGCTCAATTTCTATAAGCGTGCAAATTTAAAATTCATATGGAAATTTCAAAAAATATCCTCACACACAGTTTTGTGCCCCTCTGTACATTTATTTTAATTCTAGCGTCTTGAGCAGTTCAATATATTCCAGAAATGTTGCCTGTTTGATTATCAGATTAAATCTAAATGTAACATTTTAGGAACATGTTTGTGTTTTGAATTAGCTTGAATTTCTGCTATCGCTTGTTAGAGATTGAGGCATGTTATTTGTGATCATTTGGTTCAAATGAAGTTCAATTCAAGAATGTAATTCTGCAGTCATATTTCACATTTCGTGATTTCAGGAGTTTCCTCAGAAATTTCAAAACATGCTTTGTCCCTTTACCCAAACTTTTAAGTCTCGCAGGAAATAACTGAATGCATGAAATAATATAAACCACATGCTGATGTTGTAGAAAAAGGAAATTTTTGTTATTTTTTACATACACTATTTCCCAAATTATTTAATTATGCGTGTTATTAACCGTGAGGCTAATATCAATATACATTAGAGTAGGTTGAAATATTTTTTTGTTTCTCTTTCCAATCCTTATATCCTTCAAAAGTTGCCTTTCATCTACTTAAGTAAAAAAATTTTAAAGAGGGAAAAGGTTTTCAAATAAAAAAAAAATATCTTTCCCTCATGCATCACACTTTAGATTTTGAAAAGTGGAGAAATTTCGCTATTTTTCGATACAGTTTTTTATAATTATTTAATTTACAAATGTCGTGATGCTATTGTTCTAAACCTGAAATTTGGGATATAAGAAATATTTATTCATGTAATCAAATATATTTATGCATTCAATTAATATCCAAAGTATATATTGTTAGTGCAAACATTTTAAAAAAGGCACAGTTGTTTTTTAAATTAGCAATACTTTGTAATTTTATTCCACTTTTTTTCACCTTTAAAAAGCAAAATATAATGAACTGTAAGCGTATTTTACATTTTGAATACATGACCATTATATGTGGACCTATTATTAAGATTATTTTGTATAATATATGGTATATATATATATATATATATACCGTAAAATCCGGCGTTTAACACTCCCTTTTAACCCAAAAAAAGATCGAAATTTGCAGGTGCGGGTTATACGCTGGGTATGAAAATGAGAGCTTTAAAAATAAAAATAAAAAGAGATGAGTATTAAAAAGTTTGACTTCTAAATATATTGAAATATGCTTATTTAAAAAAAAAGGACATTGTTTACGAAAACTTAAAGGGTTGCAGTTCTTGAAGTGTACTATTTTTTCTAAATCTTTTGGGATAATACCTAAAAATAAATGACTGCAAAACTTAAGAGCATTGCTCACATACATATCAGGATTCATTATAAAAAGGAAGTGCGCGTTATACGGCGAATATACTTAAAAACAAAAAAAATGCAGCTTGTAAGTATTGGTGCATGCTATACGCTAGATTTTACGATATATATATGAAGGAAGATTACACTCTATTTGAGAAAAACAAATAATTTGAATGTTAAGGAAACAATAAGCATATTAATGCTGTAGTATAATAAACATTGGAAACTTAGGACTGCTTTATAAGAAGTGGGGTTTAGCCAATTTTATGGCTCACCAATCTTTCCCCTACCTGCGTGCAATATTTAACAAAATCCTATGGGATATAATGGATAGAAGTTTAAAATTTATTATTAAGGAAAAGGTAGCATACCTTAAGAAGGTATATATATATGTATATATATATATATATATATATATATATATATATATATATATATCTCACAAAAATTTGAAAGTTTAATTCAGTAAAGAGCCAAATATCCCTTTAAAAAGAAAAAAAACAATCCTTTTAACTAACAATACCGCATAAAACAAAATAAGGGAATGGTTGATTGTAAATTTATTTCTGCTTTCTGTATCTTTTTTTGAATTCTAGAGCTGTAAAGGATTTTTACATTCCGAAAAGAATAATAACCGAAATAGTTATGTTAGTTTGGGGAATAGTTTCTTTCTGCTTCATTGCCTCCCATCAAATTTACGTTTTTATTGATGTATTATGTTTTTAGTTCCCTGATAAGAATGCTATTTTTCATTCAACATTTGTTGTTGAAAACTGTAATTTTGGAGTTAGGCCCCTTTAGCCCAGTACATAATAAATTTTCCTATTGCTAATAGTTAACATTTTATTATTTTTCTGAATTCAGGATGTCAAAATAATTTTTTTTAAAGCTTATTCAGTTACTATTTTTCTTGACACTAGTTAAGTGAAATGAGAAAGAAAATGTATCCATTTTTAGAATGAGGTGCATGTAGGCTTTATATATATATGTGTGTGTGTGTGTGTGTACTACAATGCAAAAAAAGTTTTTTTAAAACTATTTTAAGCGAATTTCTTTTGATATAAATCATATTATAATCATAGATACTTAGCAAAAGAAACGTATTATTTAAAAGCAATTTTAAAGAGCGATATAGAATTCCATTTAATAATAATAGAATTTGAAATTACAATTTATTAAAGTAAAGACTTCTTCGATCTTGAAATAGATTACAAGTTTCGTAGAAGTTTATATGTTAAAAAAATTTTGATTTTATAAACATCTGTTTAAAAAAAGAAAATAAATATCATTGAAAGACAAGCTCCGGAATAAAAACTTAACTTATAACTTCTTATGACCGTTATTTATTTCTGTAATGGGTCTTATAGTTTAAAGAATGGATATAGAAGTATAAGATGTTATAACTATTACTCCATTCTTTTTATGTATCAATTTTCTTAAGGATTACTTCATTTTTTATAGACGAGTACTTATTACACAGCTATTTTCAGGGAACATGCCTTTTTCAAATAAATTTTACAGCCTGTCTCACTAAATCGAGGTAACATTTTGAATGCATACTATACTTTATACTCCTTCTCAGCATTTCTTATTTACACATTTTTCTTCCTATTTTCGATAATACATGCTAATTTGACACCTAAAACTATCTGACCATTATGTAGATTGCGTTTATTGTAATAGCTTGAAAAACGTGTTATCATCTGATATTCTCAATTAACTTGTTCCTCTTACAATAAAAAGATGCATAAGAATTTCCTGCCTACAGCGTTTGCGACAATGTGGATTTTATAGCTTCTAAAATAAATAGTTATAGATTGTACAATGAATATAAATATATTTTTTATGTAAATTAAATTTGTTTCAATGTTTGCTGATGTTTAGTTTTATGTCTTAGCGAAGGGTTACCATTAAAGTTAAGCGAGATAAAAAAAAATTGTCTGATAATATTGCTCATCCACCGGAATATAATAAAACTATAAATAAACAGTTGTACCGGTAATATATTAGTCAAAATATGATTTTTCTTATATCAGGCATTGAACTGTTTGAATAATCTGAAGTTTGACATCCCTTCGGGATACACATTTCTTTGAATTCCTAAGAAACAATCCTAAAGATATGCAATCGTTGTCCTTTAGGCGTTAACCTTTTAGGCGAAACGTTTGGGTGCCAATTTACTGAATGCTAAGGTATATTCCGAAAAATTCCGAAAAGCATTTCGGAGGTTTGTTGAATCTCTGAGTTCAAAACGCGTATTATTTTCTTACATAAAAGAATATTTCACATTTCTTTCTAAATATCTTGTAGAAATAAATCGATCTTAAATGTTCAAAATCACAAAAAAGCAGTATAACAAAAATGAAAATATATCTGATCTATTTTTCTTCCGCTCTGAATAATGATAGTCTCAAGGATTTATTATTTTCTTCGAAGCGATCACAGATATTGTGCAAAACAAATTGTAGGGTTCACAGGAAAAGTGTTATGAAATTTCTCCTGGTAATATGATCAGATTCATTCAAACCCCTACTTGGAAGATTTTTCAATGCTAAGACATAAAGTGTCAGCAATACTTATAATTTTTGTTAGAGGGAAAAGATCAAAAGAGCAAAAAGTGAGAAAACACAGAAAAAGGTAAATGAATATAAGTAGTGTCGTAATTTTAAATAATTCCGGCTTAAAGCAAAAATTAAGTGAAATTGGAGCCATGCTGTCAACAGTAGCAGTGTCAAGTAGTACCATGAAATTTCAAAGGAATTAGGGAGAATAAAAAATTTAGTGGACTTTTCAGAATATTAAAATTGTGTGTTCAAAACACAAGTATTTTTTTTAAGTTTGTTAATCTGAATTTGTTTGTACTATTTATTTCATAATTCAACCGCTTTTCTTTTGTGATATGATTACCATATGAGAACAACGTTTTAGTAATGTGCAGAATCATTCAGTGGTGAATTTGTTACATCGTAAACAGAAACAATACTTTTGATCTAGACTCATAAATCCAGAAAATATTTACATAAAATATTTTATAATTATTATTTAAGCAAGAAATTTCATTAAACATTTACATTAAAACTTTATCGTGTATTCTTTTAATGATAAAAGTATACCGGGGTTTTTACTTTCAAGAAAAGTATGAGATAGATTTTCTGCATTAAATGTACCTCAAATTTTCTCAATTTATATATTAAAGTATAAAGATTTTCATTCATTTGACTTGATGAATATTGCTTTGTTAAAATTCCTTCAACCTATTATTATAATCCTGATGTATTATTCTTATATTTTCGGTACAAATAAAAGTCTTCACTTAATATGAAAGGTTTGGATATTTATTATGTAACATGAATTTCATCTTCTGAACTCCATTTTCCCCTTGAGCTAAGGAATAAGACTCACTTTTTTCAGTCGGAACATTTGCTCAAGCATAAAAATACCTGATATTTATATCTTGACAATGAAAGTTTGGCACATGTACCTACAAAATGCGTCCTTAAGACTTAGAAAAAAATCAATCAAAAAGCAATTTTCACTTAAGTAAGTTAAATTAAAATGCATTTTGTATTAAAGTAAGAGACGAAATAAAGTACACATATTTCATACAGGAAAAGTAAGGAACTGGTTTAAATAAAAATTTAGAATTGTATGTTGCAATACAGAATGCAGTATGATGTTGCGTTGTATCAAACATACGCCTTGTATTGTCTTGGGGACTGATAATATCACGTCACGTGACTCATTGTGGAGCATCACGAATGCCATTTCACATTTCCCGCCGGTTGCTCTGGTTTAGTACCATTGAAGATGGAGCTGATGATGATTATTTATTAAAGACAGAACTTGTTTGTCACTAGGATTTCAGATTCCCTTTTTGGAAGCATATCGCAATGGTTTCAAACCCAATCGAGCTCCACGAATTGATGATCAGGTCACTGAAGGATTTGCATGTGCCAGTCAAGTAATTTTTTTGCCATCTGTACTGATGGTTTGCTTTGTCTTTCTGTACCCATTCTCGCCGTGTATTATTTCCTTCACGTGTTCATTGTTGCCGGCATTGCCTGATGTTTTAGTTGGAATGATTTGAGTATCAAGTTATAAGACGTGACTACCACCCTGCTATTTTCATTCCAATGATGATTGATTCTCCTTTGGAACCTGTCCAATGCTCAAATCACCTTCTTAGCGTTTAAAAGGTATTTTTCATCTTACATGCACTTTATTGAATCAGTCGATGTCTTTCGTGTTCCTATGGAATATAAAAGATGCAAATATTTATTTTTACCGTTTTGAGATTACTTCACCTCTGCTAGGTGCACACACTTGCACGACAGCATGAAATTGAAATAACGTCTATAGCAACTCGATCTTTTGGTATATGTAAAATTTCAAAGTTCCGGCACGAGGAGATACACAATTTTTATGGACCTTAAGTATTTAAACATAGTTTAAAAATGTGTTCTATATATATATATATATATATATTAATATTTATTATATATATATATATATATATATATATATATATATATATATATGAAATGATTTTCCTCTAGCATTCTTTAACTCTACTCCGTTAAATTATTCTCTAATTCTTTGGTACGAGACAGCTATAATCTTAATCGTAATCCAATTGCTCGCGCGCATTTGCAACCAATCACGACTCCTGTTACAAAGGAGTCGTACAACCTTCACTGCCAGTTTAAAAGCTCGGAGCAGTCGGTTACTCTATCTTTTTTGTGCTTTGTCTGTTTATCAACAACGTGTCCGCGTCTCTGCTAAGTGTTGCTTCTGCTTTATGTGTGTGTTAACGTCTAATAATTATTTTAGATGAGATTGAATTTGATATATTGGTGATTATAAATAAAAGAAGAATGAAACTAACACTGAGGAAGTTTTCTATCAAGACACATTAAGCATAAATACCCCTCAGCAAATCTACTTGTAAAAAACCAACACCAGCCACGCTACAAGATACTTCACAAAAATCATTTCATATATATATACATAAAGGGTGTCTCATAAATAGTCCTTATATAATAGCCCTCATGGTAAATGATGATAAGTGAATGGTGATGCAATGGTTCACACTGAGGCTCCTACGCTTTTCTGTACTCCTGTACGTTATTTTCTGGATATGCCATACTCGGTCGTTGGGTCGGACATTTGGGTCCATCTCTATGGTCACCACGATCACCATATCTCACACTGTTGAATTTTTCTTCTATGAGGCCATCTCAAGGAACTGGTGTATCGAAACGTGGGACTAAACAAATGGATTTAGTTACTTGTCTGCATGCTGCTTGTACTTCGATGGGCACAGCGCTGCTGCGACGTGTGCAATCTTTCATTCCACGGAGCGTTCAAGCTTTCCTCGATGTGCACGGTGGACTTTTTGAACGTCTACCTTTTTAAATATTTTTAAGTACTACTATTGGTGGGTCTAAGAAGGTACTTTCGCCCTTGCATTGGCTGTGACGTCACACCTTGTTTCAGAGTATTTGTCTTGTAAACTATGGATGGTACAGGTACAGCTCTTTGGGCATTTCTTATGCACTACTAACGAGGAATCTAGCTGTGTATAGTTTGTTCGCCAATTTTTGGACACCCTGTATATCATGCATTCTAAACTATTGAAATTTCATGAAAAATTTTCTGATTAGATCACTAAAAGATAAATGATTCAAAATCATTTTGAATGTCGATTGAGACAATATATATTATACTTGTGATAGTTGCATTTTGTCGAAAAGTACTAAAATACCTTTATTTAACACATAGTGAATTTGGACAGATAAACACACTTTTACTTTTCCTAAGATTTGCTAGAATGCCTAGATATATTAGAGTGCCTTCTATGCACTTTAATAAATCGTCATATCATTAACTAAGATTTTCAGAACCACATACATTCATTTTCAGTTGTTGAAAATGCAAACACCTAAAGCCTTTTAAAAGATTTTTATATTCTCCTCTCTCAGAGGCTTATATAAGATAGTATTCTCTAACAATATTGTTTTACGATCCCTTGCAACAAAACTCAACATAGCAATGAAAATTGAAGCAGTCAGAGCTCTGTGATTTATACTCCTCATCCCAAAACAAATTTTTTTTCGTCACCATAGACGTCAACAATTGCATTTTATGGATTTCTTTGCACTTCACTCAGGTTGAAGTAGCTTGTGCAACGTACTATTGTAGCAGCAATATCAATCCTATAAATCTCTCAAAAAGATACTGTTGGTTTGTCGTTTTACTCATCTTGCAGTTTCTATAGAAAAGATTTATTGGTTGAAGAAATGTGCTTTCCTTTTATTCTAATTTTTTGTGTAGGGAAAATTTATGTACATTCTTGAATTTGAGAAAAAGATTCTTACGGTATTTCAATTTCATATTTCAGTAGAAATGCAATACTTAAAAAAATTACATACGCATGCTTCTAAGTAAAAGTGGTTCTTTATTGAAAAGATGGCCTTATAAAGTATTTTTCAATTCATAAAACAAATGCACGTATGCATATTGTTGATTACTTCATATCCTACTCTTCAGTTACACACTGGTGATTCTTGCCTGTTGTCTCCTCATCTCTAATAAAAAAGAATTTGATTTTCTTATCAAATATATATACCTAAGTTTTAAATATCAACAAAAACTAACCACTTAAAGAATTTTAATGTGATAAAAAAGTAAGTGCTCAAGCTTGCTGTAATATTTAGCAAGTATGTTATTTTTGTTTTAATTGCTATTTAACGTGCAGTTTTTATTATTTTTTAATTTTATAACTGGATACACTCAATTCTATTTATACACGGTCTTTTTGACATGATTTTGAAATAACACAGTACACGAATGTAACAGTTTTTTAACACAATTTTTTTGTTTTAGCACAAATTCCAAAAATATTTAGGGACTCGTGCGCCCTTCGGATGAGGACAATTTGAACGAGTTGATGAGAGTTTTTATGATAATAAAGAAGTCGATACTGGTGAAGTCGAAGATATAAAGTTGAGCTATTAAGAGCTGATTTAATTCGCGAGGGCTTGAAATTTGCTACAAATATGGAACAACATTTTCTTACTCATGATCCTGACAAAGAGCATGCATTACAATTTCTATGTATTCTGATGTAGTAGGATATCAAGAATTATGTAACCAGTTTGAGTAATCAAAAAGGCAGCCGCTAATAAGACTTTGTAACTGCAAAAAAACCAACGGAGTCCGTTAATAATGAATGAAGCGCTTTATTTGAATCAAAGCAGAACATTGTGATAGACGTATCTGACACACCTACTGATGAATTTTTGTACCAGTGAACTGTATTTTTGAATCAATTCGTAGTAAACGTGCCCGCTTGTTATCAAGTAGCGATGAATAGTTGGTAGTTTTATTCCTAATTTCAATTTGAATTTTTATAAGTTTTACGTACTTATAGACTAAATTTTCGCTGTATACTAATTTTAATTTTTTTGTAACAGAAATTAATTGTTTTTGTCTTATAAGTATGTAACAAGGATTTTATTACTACTTTTTTGCATGAATTTTTGGGGAAATATTTAGAGAATTTTCATCTTACACGATTTTTTAAAATTGTGAAACATATTCCCAAATTTACCATATGTCGCATGTATTTTTTGCACGATTTTTTGTGTATGGTTTTCTAAGGAACTTATCTACCGTATAAAAATAAAATTAGATGTATTGTCATATATATATATATATATATATATATATTCCTTTGAAAATATTATATGGGCTGTACTTTAATTCATTCCGTGAGTATTCAACTGAAAAATTGAATGATATTTCATGATGTACTTGGATTTGGATGTAGTAACATCTTAAAAGTAGTGTAATCTAGGTTCCATTATCTTTCTTTCCATTTACGCTCCCATGTTTTCAGTGTTTGTTTGAGAACCATTTTTGTAGGCGTTTATTCACCGTCACTAAAATGGTTGGAATATCTTCTTCCTCACTGGCTTGTTAAACAAGAAAAATAAATTGTCAGTTCTGTTTTTTGGAGAAACTTGTGCTAGTCATTTGTGTTAAGGCAGATAAATGAATAGCTTTAAAAGTATTCTTTGATAGTAAAGAAACGACTTGGAAAATGGTACAGGGATAGTGTTCAAATGATTCAGAAGCAATTCACCCTTACATTGCCTTGTGCAATCTAAGAATAAAAAAGCTATTAGACTTTGCTGGCAGTGGAATTGTCTGAAAAATATACCCGTTGGATTTCAAGCAACATCTCCCAACATTTCCTTAAATAGATAAATTACATCTTTACTAACAAATAGTTTTACGATCGGTTCGCCAATAGCAATTTGGACTCGAAAAAAAAAAAAATTGAAGAACGTGAATAGTTTTCTTTGAGTTACGTTTTCCGTTTTTTAAAAATCTTTTTCACAAAGAGCTTTTATTTTATAAAATTTCTCTAGTTAGCTTAATAAAAGCGATAAAAAATACATAAGTTGTGATTAATGATACTCTAAAAATATATTTTACATAAGTTTATCATTTTATATATGGTTCTGTGATAACACTTGAATATTAAGTAAGAAATATCAGAAATTTATTTTAAATCATGTATTAAAATTAGTTTATCGATGAAATCATTTTTCATTGGTTTATTACTCTCTCCTGTGCAGTCTCCTTTAACTAAATTATTAAATTACATTTACGAATACGGAAGCTATAAAAATTATAAGGAATCGATTTTATACCTAGGCTTTTGTATATGTATACAGAGTGTATCAGTATAGCAGTTACAAACTTTCAGGACAGATAGAGTACACCTAGACGATGGGAAATCATGTAGGAATGCAAGGTCGGAAACGCTTTCCTGTCGCGACAGAGACGAAAATAACACAAGGAAGACAGGATTCGAATAAGCGGAGAAAAGATGTTTATCCTCCTTAGTAGAACAAAAAATTAAGAAGACAGAACATTAAAGGGACAATAGAGATGCACGTTGTTAGTATGTAGGATCCACCAGACGGCCATATGGGAAACCCCGAAAAGACTGGCGATACGGAATTGTTCTGCACCAGTTTCAGGACAGTTTCTGCTTTATTGGCGTTCTTATTCTTCGCTCGTGGTTTTGTTTGTCCGCGATGAATGATCCCCTGTCGGACAATCTTTGGTGCAAGCATGTAAAGAAGGTGTGGCTGGGAGTTTGTCTCCTGGGGTAACGTTTTTCGTCCAACTACTATTCAGCTTGTATGCCAGATGGATATCAGTAAACTCAGCGTTCATGTTACGTTCCATCTTACTACCTTGTCGGTAGACGAAATGAAGCTCCATAGCGAGAGTGGCAGAAAAAACCGTGAGTTTTCATACACCGTCATCTGATGTTTCGATTTACGTAGCGCCATCTATCACGTACACCAACAAAAGACTTCCCAGCATTTTTGCTGTACTAAGAATAATACACATGTACTCTTATTCTTGTCCTGTCTTTATTGTCTTTTGAATCATCACTATCGTGACAGGAAAGCGTTTTTAACAGTGTATTGCTGTGTGATTGCTCATCGTCTAAGGGTACTCTATCCTATCCTGAAAGTTTCTTAACCTTTGTACTGATACACCTTGCAAAAGTGCAGAAATATAACCATTTGTTTAAAATAGTACAAATGAACAAGATATTGTGTTTTGCTATTGCATTTAGCTAATATGTGAATAAGCACAAACTTAATTAAATAAATTTCAGGGGTCATAATAAGTTTATAATAATATCATATATTATACTTATTATGGAGAGGAATATATGTAATAATATTGTTCGCATCCACTGTTTTTTGATACACACACACATAAAAAATAATTTTCAAAATCTTTGTCATACATGCAATTAATTTTACTTACTATTAGATGTCTTTTAATAGAAGGATATTTACATATTTGTTTGCGGGCATTTGTAGTAATAAAGGAACGAATGAGAATAAATACTTTGTAATACAAATGAATATATTGTGTGCTCCGTATGACAAATTTACTTACCAATAACTGGAAGCACCAGTCATTATTGCTTGAGAAATATGGTACAATAATTGTAATGTATCCCAATTTATTCAATGAATTAATTTTCTTCATAGAGTGTTTTTTATCAAAACATTTACATGCCCAAATAATATAAAGTATGCTAAAAAATCTTTTTTGTAATCCATCATTACTCTTTATTCTGTAGCAAAGTAACCATAAAACAGGTAAAACAATTCGATTGCAGAAAGATACCACCTACAAATTTTCAAACCAAAAGTATTAAATAATAAAATATTTCATTTATTTTAATTACCAAAACTTTATTTGCATAATCTATGTTACCATAATTTTAAATAGTGAATTTACTTTATAAGAACATGTAACTACTTTTCAAATCTTTAATATGCATTTTGAAATAGGATTATAGTGTACCTTAATGTGTGTATTATGATGACTTGTCTTGGTAATTTAAGATAAGCTCTGATTTAATTTGTTCATTATGTCTTATATACATAGGCCATTTATTTAAAAATTATACTTCATTTAAAAAGTGAAATGACTCTATGAAATTACATTATTTCAAGATTTCTTTATTCTTTCAATAGTCAATAATGCACTCTCTCAGAGAAACAACCACTTAATATTCAAAAAAGGATACAGCTGTTTATCATTTTTAACATGCCATTCTCCTGTTTAATACTGTAACTAACGATATCTATTACGGCTAATTATTTGTATGGCAGAATCCCTCTTTGCATCCCGTGTTCTCTGCTCTGTCTCAGGTTTTAGATATTACATATTTTACAAACTGATTGTTAAGGATTACTCATGCGCCTCAGATATGCGTTTGTGTTAAGCACATTACCACTAATAGGAGTTTAGAGTCTATATGTGTAAATTTTAATAAATTACATTAGCTCATTTCTGAGTATTTTTAACAGTCATAGCAAAAGTAAAACAAACACTTTTAAGGAATATATAAATGTATTACATTTTAGTAATCCGGTTAACATCTTGTTACCAGACAGTAATGTTGAATTCAGTAACCCATGTCGCCACGAGGAATATGCCAGGAAATTCTGTAATATAAAAGCGTTGGATAAAAGAGTTATCTGAATGGGACAAAAATCGTAGATATGGTATTTACATGTATTGGAAATGATTAATAACAATATCTTAGGAGTTGAATGCTTTATTCAGGTAATACAGCTATAAGGGCAAAAAAAAAAAATCATTAATGTATGGACCCATTCTGCCCCTCATGTAAGCCATTATTTGGCTTGACATTGAATCATGGTGTATTATAAACAATCCTTCTTCGGGATTATTTGCTGATTGACGAGTTAGATCGGAACGTTACAGAAATGGTCAGAGACGCTTGTCAATACTCTGTTGCGGTGAGATCTGGGGGAAAGCGTAGGAGAATAACATTTAAAAAAGATTATAAAAAGGCATACCGTGTGCGATTGGGCATTATATTTTTTTAATGTAAGCCAAGGGTTCCTCGAAAGGAAGGGCAGCATCACACGAGAAGTAGAAACTCAGCGACACACTGCCATGCTGTAAGAGTGTCGCGTATGGAAATTAAAAGAGCCATGCTATCAAATGATGTGACGAACACACCATGATTATTTCGAGTTGTGTGATGAACGACAAACAGGTGAATAATTCACTGCTGTCTGGAACGCCTCCAGACACGTCTTCGTTGGTCATCGGGATCAATTCGAAGCGGGACTCAACGTAGAAATCAATTATACTTCTGTCCGTGAGATTTCAGGCCGAATGCGCCTGGCATCGTTAAAAACGCGCCTGGCAATGTGTAATGGTAAGGAGCAGTAGGCACAATGATCTTCGTGCCACAGCTCTGGATTGCTTAGCCGCCTGTCATTGATTATTGAAATCATTGGTATTCCAGTTACTTATTAGATAGATGACAAGGATGCATCGCGGACTGTGAGTGTTGATCGGATAATCCCGTTTTGTCGTCGCTCTCAGTGGACCGTACCCTTCTTAACGTTCTGTACGGCTATTGTCAATTCATTTCAGTCAACATTGTCGAATGTCAAGAAATCCTGCGAGTTGACCACCTTGTTTTCTTTAGTCCTTTTGCGCGTTCTCTCTCCAGTGTTCGCCTCTGTCTGTACTGTTCGTGAATTCATGCGCGAGGCATTAATACAATCTACGTCGGTTGTAAGAAGAACATTCACATGGAAGTTACATATACCTTAACATAGAAATATTCCTTGTTGAATACATCATCCAGTGGCTCTATTACAATGTGTTGGAGTTCTGGTTTTTCAGTCAATGACCGGCATCGAATTAAAAGCTATTTTTTAAAAATACAAACAATAATTAATTTTTTAAATTAATTAAATTCAATTAAAAGAAAGAATTTAAGAGATAGTAATAGGAAAATTTTCCGGGAATCTCTCTCTCAGTTTGGTAGGAACGTAATTGATTGTCACAGAAAATCCTTTTTTATAAGAATGTGAATGCTGTCGGAATTTGTTTGACATAGAAGTTAATCAAACATCTTTTACTAGGGAAAGTCTGAAGAATCATATACAGATATCTATGTTTGAGATTTTGTAGTTATACAATATTGTTTGCAGTATGAAGGTAAGGATTTTTTTAATTGCTTTTTGAATCAAGAAGGCGAAATTCTTAGGCAGATATTTAATGCAGTTTTAGAACTACCTCTTATATGGCTTCGATATCATTTAACTCATTTTCAAGGGATTTTAAATGAACTCTATCCATTGAAATTTGTAATAAATTTTGTGTTAATGGCCATATTTTATTTTTATACACCAATTTCATTTTAAACTGATAAGTGTTTGAGTAAAATTAGCATTTGATTCTCAGCACATAATTATTTTGCTTCAAGGATATTTAGAGTATTTCAATTGTTTTCAAGATTGCTACTGCTTTAACTCAGTATACAGTCAATTGAGAACTTAGCTTATAATACTTTTTGTAAGCACATTATTCTAAGGGAAGAGAATGAGGCTTCACATATTTCTTCATTAATTTTATAGTTGTAAGAAAATATGTGTTTCCTTCCATAATTTATGTGTAGGCTTTTTCGGTATTTCGATGAGTACATTTTTTGTATTTGTAGAGCTTTGTTAATGATTTTAGCAAATTATTTGAGTCACAATACAGTAAGTATGCTAAAGTAAGAGTGAATAAAAAAAAATTCTGAAAATAAGGCCTGCTCGAAATATCTTCAACGCTCTTATAATAACTTATAATATCATAACTCTCAGAAATATCTGCATAAGCTACCAAGTTATCATTTGCTTCCATTGTTACTCAAACTAATCAGAATACTTCCAAAATTATTTATTTACCTCTGTTGCTAAATATTCAATAAATTCTTTCTCCGTTACTTGATTTTCTACACTTTTTCAGCATTCTCTCCGTTAACTTTGCTTCTTAATCTAACATTATCTTAGCAACATGAGTACAATGTTGTAGTTGACGTGTCTTTTTTGAAGGGAAGTTTCCATAGCCTGAGACAGGTTTTACTTCTATATGATAGATGGGGACACCACCTATCTCCACCTTCACAATTTAGGCATAAAGGGAGGGAAATATTTTACTGTACCCGTGGTTTCTGCTGCGACCACCCATACGACTTTCGGACCCACTGATTTAGCGAGCACGTACCCCGTGTGTGCTCGGAGGGTGTTTGATGGCATCGAACCCAGGCCTTCCGGTCTGTTGTCTAATGCTCTAACCACTAGGCTACCTACGAACTACATCACTACAATAATATCCATGTATACTTTCTGTTAAATTATCCACTAAATTAACATAATCGGATAGTTTTTTTTCTAAAGTGTAAGACATGGAAGAAAAATATGGATATTAGAACATTTAATGGTATAATGCGACAATTATCAAGAATCCTTATGCTCCAGTCACTAAACAGATTCCGAAAAATAAATTTAGGAAAGAAAGGGGGGATTCAACAATTTATATATATATATATATATATATATATATAGTTTTTATATTATTACAGAATAAAAAATGCTGTAGCTTGTTCTTTCGTTTCCACCCTAACTAGCCTCTGGAGCAATTTTATGACGTTATTTGATATAAAAACATTTCCTTGCGAAGAACCCATGATATATTGAATCAGGCATTACTATATTAACAGTTCTGAAGAGAGGATAGAAATGGATTACCTGTGAAAACCGCGAAATGTCAGTGGATGTTAGTAAAACGATTAGTGAAGGTACTGAAGCCATTAATAGTCTCACAGTAACACAGATCTTGACTTAGGTGAAGATCTTGAGTAAACTACTTGAAGATAAATGTACATCTTTCAAGCTTAGTTGCGAGGTGGCTACATTTAAAGATGAGTAATATATATTTAGTTAGGTAGCTGACTCACGTGTAAAAGTATTTTTGATATTTTGATCAAGAATGAAACATATATTACTACATATGTAGTTATTTTGCATCCAATATTGTCTTTGAGTCCTAATGCAACTCAATCCTTGCATAACTGAATATCTTCTTGATGAAGCAATAGAATAATACACGTCTGTCACTATCAGTTCTAAATCCTTGAGAAAGAAAAATCGTATGGAATATTGTTATGATCTTACAGTTAATTAATTCGGATAATGCCTACATTTTGAAAATTATTTTATTCACAAATGCTATTTACTTCTAGACTAACTACTTTTTTTGCTTTTAAATAGAAAATGCTGTGTGTCTTATATAGTTGCTTTTTCAATTTCTACAACTTTAATTGTCTTAAGTGATTCCAATTTTACTTTTCCTTTTAGTAGTTTATTGCAAAATCTTATGCTTTTAAAAGCATAGAGTCTTTTGATATCGTTAAATAAACCATCCGAACTCGTCTATTTATTGTAAAACGCAAACTATATTATCAATGAAGATTTTGGTTAGCAAGTATGAAACCTCTCAGTAAAACTGCGTAATAAGTGATATTTATGAATAAGATATGTAACAAGTTTTATTGAATTAGTAGACGAATTAAAGTAGTATAGTTCTCTCACACATATTTTGCTAGATTTTTTCAGAAATATCTCCACAATTTTTTATCTTAATTATTCTAAGAGATAAAAAGGAACATTAAATTCATACAAACATTGCATTCGTACATCCTTTATTTTATTTTATTTATACTATTTAATACCTCGAAAACAGCATTTCCCCTTCACTATTATACTTCTGAAAAATTGAATTAATGAGTTTGTATATAATTAGCTTCTTAATTACTTCTTAGTAAAACGCTATAACAAAATTTAAATATCTAAATTGAATAAAAATATGCACACATACAACACAGAAGTGATGAATTCATTATGAATATTTGTTTATTGAATTTGTGTGAAATGAATTGTAGAGCTTCTTTCAGTACGAAATACAAATAACACACATTTTAGAATCTATTTTAGATGGTATATACTGCATTACATAATTATCAGTAAACTACGAATTTAAATGTTACTTTACATTTTTTTTCCTGTGAATTCTTCAAATAGTTTAAAATTAATCTTCAACTGAATATATTTCTAAGGCCAAATTTTTAACGGCTTAGCATTCAGATACGACAGGGGCCAAAATTTGTTGAATTACTATATATTATAGAGTTACTTGAAATATATAATTTTACCTTTGTCGTAATTTTTAACCTGTTAGTTGTTTATTTTGTTTTGTGCAAAATTTTACATCTACAATGTGGATAATTAAGAATTAATTTCCTTACATTAAGAAACACTTTTAATTCAATAATTTGAGACATTTTCCTGTAACCCTGAACTGTCATTCTGTATCTTAAGATGTTTCTCCATATAATTCAATTCACAATTGATACTCAATGAATAACCACACGTTTTTTTTCCAGTTCTTAAAAATAAACTATTTAATGCAAAAGCATAACCCCTAAGACAAAAATGTGAAGGGTTAATATGAGCACATGGAACCTTTATCACTCAAAGCATATGTTTAAAAACTTAACTTTACTCAAAAGCTTTATTTCTCAAAATAATATATATATATAAGCGTATTCTCCTAAGGGAATTTTAACGTCTTCAAACGGATCAATATATGTTTTCTTTCCGTCATTATTTTTAAGCAAAAATATATATATTTATACTTACTCTCTAGCTTTTAAATAAAACAATAACAAGATTCATTATGTACTAAAATAATAAAATTTTAATAATAAAAACAAATCAAAATATTTAACTTTTTGTTTTAAAAAATTTAATACCAAATTCATATATAAATTTTCCTCTAAATTAGCTATAAGAAAACTTTACTTCAGATTTAGATGAGGAAGGTCTATAATTTCTTTTATTAACATCATAGTTTGTGTGAACCTACCTAAACCTATTGGGAACGGACTGCTTAATCTTTATTCTTGATCAAGTGATGAGGGCGACAGTTGAGGTTGGCCCACCACTCTCCAAACTTCCACAATTTGGCAACGTGAACTAGCCTCTCTATATTGCAGGCCAGAAGAAAATTTATAAAATCATTAATATCATTAATTATAATTTTTAGAAAGACAAAGTTATTTCTTATGTTATTTTCTCTTATATACAGAGAAAGAGCAGGAATACACACGCACGCGCGCATATTCTTTCATTAGTCTCTACTACAGGAAAGTTACTCGTATTATGATGATAGTGATTATCAGTAGATTAAAGGTTTGCAAGAGGTTAAAACTACTAGTAATTATCTGGCTCAGTGATTCTCAAACTGTGGGGTACGCTTCCTAGGGGGCATGATAACCCTACGTGGGGGATGTGAGCATATTGAAAAGTTGAAAATAAAAGCTTTACAAAATTATTAATTGACTGAAAAGGAAGCGAAAAAAATATTATGGCATGATAAAAAAAAATCAAATATACATTTACACTGATATAATATACTTATAATTGTAACAGTACTGCACAACCACCTATTTGATAAGTAACTTATGAATACAAAATTCAGAACAAATTTAATAATTACTAGGGATTATACCATGGGCTCTTCTCGCAATGCGGAATTTTTCAAAGGAAGGTTTAATATTAAAAACTGGTGTTCTAAGTTATTTTTCTCTATTTAGCTGAGATCTCTAAGTAGATGTTTGACTAAATTAACATACAACTTAATTAAAAATGATTTTGCAATCCGTTCCAGTTTAAAAATTAGAAAGTAAAAGTAACACATAATGCTTATTTTATTACTTAAAATTAACTGACTTAAAATATTTATTACATAGAAGTAACATGTACAAAATTTAATTCCTATAATAATTTGTACGATAGTTTAATTAAAGTCGTATTTTTCAGCTTTAGCGTCAAAATAAATTAATATTGTATTCAATAAATTGTTATTGTATCGAGGTAGGGGGCGTAATGAAAATTATGATCGAAAATTGAATCGCAATTACTAAAAGTTTGAGAAGTACTGGTTTAGCTAATTTATGTTCACACTTTTATGAAAATAGTTACATAGATAATAATTCGTTTTAGTGTTTTTGATGTATAGATGACACTATCCTTTTTGGAAAGAATAAATATTTGTAACCAAATATAAATTTTTATTTAAAATACCTCAATCTGCTCAGATAAACTATAACACTGATCAAGCTACTTTTCTAGATATTCGAATAAATTACAATATAATTTAATAAATACTAATATATATTTTGAGAAACGATTTTAAATTAAATGCAATTAAATTACCTCATTTTCGGAAAGTACTGTACATTTATCAATATTCAAAAACATTATTATAAATTGCATAGAGCGTAACAAATTCTTGCTTCATTTAATTCAGTAAAAAAACCTGTAATAATCTCATTATATATTGTTTGGAATAAAAATACCCAATTAATTCTATTAGTAGTTTTCTGTATACAGAAATCCTAAATTTTATAGATTAAAATGTTTTTCTCTTTTTAAGATTTTAAGATGATTTTAGTAATAGACATATATATAAATATTCACATTTCCATGAATTTTTACTATATTTAGATATCACTCTTCTCAATATGTAGATGGTAGCATTTTAGTTCTTAAAAATAATATATTCGAACATTTTTTTGATAGCCCATAGTTTTATAATATAGAAAATAACAAAATATTCATCATGTAATTCGTCTCTATAACTTTATTTTTTTAGCTTATAATTATTTTAGTAAAAATAATTTTTCACTTATTGATAATGCTACTATTGGATTTTGTTTTACAAGCTTTGTATTTGTGGATCATTGAATTTGGCAATAACTAGTTTATTGCTCTTTGATTCGATCTTGATTTTGGCATTATTGAATGCTGCTTTAAGTTTGTAAAACCTTTTATTAATAAGGGATATAGAACTTACATCCATTATATTTTATAGGATTTCTCTCAGTATTATTGTCAAAATGTGGAAGCGGGTGGTGTATGAACTTGGTTAAGAACTTTTTACATATCTGTTCTCGGTCATCAATGTTTACAATACCATATCGTCCATCTCTATATTGTTTCCGAAATTTTAATTTTAATCTTTAGAATTTAAATCATGTTCATCTTTCAGTTAGTTTATTAAAATTTATCAATCTAACTATATATATATCTATGTAATTTTTAATTTAATTTTTAAAAATCTCCTACATCAACGGAGTTTTTATTTTCCACTGATTTATCATTAGTTATTCTTGAAAATCATTGCTTTAAAAACTTTTTGAAGCATTTTTCTACTTTTTCTAATTATGTCCTGTTTAAGAATCTAGTGTGTACTGCATTCATTTATCTTAGCTTTTCTATGGATATATTTTGAGTCTTTTAATTCAGAGAAATGTTTTTTTTCTTTTTTCCACCAAGAATCAAACTTTCTCTTTCTCCGATATTTTATTTTTGAGCTATCATGAAAGCTCTTTGCAGAATCAAAAATTTGAAACTTTTGTTTAAAATATTGGTTCTATTCTACGAAAATTTTTTTTCATAACAAACCTAATTTCATAAATTTATCGAAATTCACTTTGTAAATTTTTCTTGCTGAAAAAAATCTATTAATGTACATCAATCGTTTCTTTCAGTTTTGACATGTAGTTCAATCATCTAACTGTTTTCTGTCATACTACAGAAAACCATTTTTAATAATGTTTTCTTGATAAACAATTTTCCTATTCCATTCTTAAATCCCTTGAAAACTAGAGTGGAAAAATTGAGCCTCAGTCACATTGGGATTGAAAATTAAATGACAGCAAAAAAAAAAAAAAAAAAAAAAAAAAAAAAAAAAAACCGTAAACTCATGGTTCATCGAATTTTATATATCAAAGTTTGTTTTTAAAGTTGTCAAGATTTTGTCTTATTTTCTTCTGGCCATAAATGATAAAATTCAGATATATTGGTAGTTTGTTTTTAGAAATGAATAGATCCTTAAAAAAATTATAATATTGCCAACATAAATGCTTCTTCGTTTTATGATGACTATATTAGAAATTCATTTTCCTTTCCAAACATATATAACTTTTAAAATTCTATGAACTTCTTTTTCTTAAATAAAATATACACTCGTGCAAAAAATTAAGCATTATAAAAAAAATAATATTATTTTTATTAAAGTTAAAAAGGTGCATACAGTTTATGAATATATATACACTATTAACAAAATAATTTAAAACTCAAAGCCGTAAGACCTATCAATGGCTAGCAATTGCACATTGAAATTTTTTAAATCAGCTTTTGGTGACCCATCTCCTTGGGGGTGTCATATGCTGTACCCTGGGATGTGAGGAGATATAAAGATTCCTAATCTCATCTCGTGTTGCATTCTGTAAGGTGTGCAACAATTGTTGCTCAAGATTTAAAGTAATCCGAGGAGTCCGAATTTAGAATCTATTGTATCATATGTATGTTTTATTGGTGAAATATGTGATGAATATCTGGCAAAGGAAGAGAATGATTAAAATTGTGAAAGGCCAGAATTATGTGAAAGTGTAAGGACCGGCCTGACATTATCTTGCTGGAAAATGATCCCATGACGAAGTATCGTTGTGGGTAATGTGTAACCACGGTCACAAGACTATTATCGGATACCTTTGAGTTGTTAAATTAGGATGAAGCATGACTAAAAGTGACCAGTTGTCGTAAGAAATACAACTTAACAACATCATCCAAGGGGTAATGGCTGTATGCCTTAGTAACACACATGTTGATTGGGACTACTGATTCATCTTCTGCAATCACAGAAGTGATGATCACTACTGAAAGATTAAAGTGATGACATACTGTTAGCAATCCTGGTGATTGGTTAGGACACCACTTTAGACGTGTCTGCTTATACAACAGGATTAAAGCCAGTTGTCTTAAGATTAATTATTAGCATACTCCCCTTTTCAAACTAGCACCGTGGAATGGCAGAAGGTACTACTGGGACAGGGGCTTTAACTTGTTAAGGTATTAGTAAATGATTCGGTTGGGGCAGTTGAGTCTTCATTAGATCTTATCCTGCACTTTGACCTTTCAGAGATTTGATCCTACTGTTCAGTTTCTTGTAGTTATCATTGCTGCCAGCGCCTTTTAATATCCATGTTTGTATGTTGCAGGCAGTGGCCTATTGCTCGTAATGATCATTCAACTTCACCCATCTCAATTATGCGCTTACGTTCAAAGTTCTTTATTTGTATATAAGGTACTCAACAAAATCTTAACGATATTATTTATTGTGTCTCTAGAGAACTGCAGCATTAACAACAAGGAAATACAAACCATCCAGAATATTCTATTTGTCTTATTCAGCACTAATCACGCTATAGAAACGCGGGCTATAACCAAAGTGACCATTTTCAGTAGCCTTGAAAATTTAATCATACTTGCAACTAAAGGATTTTGCATGTGCTGTTTTGATATGATTGGATATCTTTTAGAAAGCTTCCTTTTTTTTTGGTAAGAGAATACACTAATGTAATAGCTTCTGCTTCTGCAGTTTTTATGTCAATGGTAAGTTATTAAGTGTATATTATTTAAATGTTTAATGTTTCAATTCTATCGAAGTCTATTTTTTGTGCTCCACTTTAAATTTTTGTTCACAATGAGAAAATTACTTCCTAAGATTCAATCTACTTCATGAACATTTAATTAAAAATCGATGAAAAGCTTTGTAAATTGTATAAACTAGTAAGTGGTAATTAATAACTATTATTGAAACATAACACTTTTGGAAATATTGAAAATATTTGATATTTCCAGACTTAATAAGAAACTCTTTAGCTGTGTCCTCGTGATTATAGTTAGTTTTTGAATTTTTAAACTGTGTTTATTATTCAAAATAAACATTTAACTAAAAATCTGGAACTTACTCACCACGAGAGGTAAGACAACACTAAATGTCATTATTTGTATTTTTCTTCTCTGAAGCTTTTGAAGAAAATCTTATGATTTAAGGAAGTGTAATTAATGTTTAAAATAATATTCTGTTTTTTTTTGGGGGGGGGGCAAAGAAATATCGCTTTCACAGTATCTACTCGCTTTTTCTTTTTGGCTATTAAGCTTTTTGGGGCATTCACATAAATTAATGTTAGATTTAACTAAGATACATTTTCAAAATCACTCACGCCGGTTTATTAAAATATACTATTTTTTTGGATTCAGTGACTCTCTTATTGATTGTAAAAAAAGAAAGAAACGAGCCTTATACAGTAGTCGCATACGATGTGTAACATCTGAAATGTTATCGTGGTAAATTCGCAATAGCAACTTAAATCCTGAAAAAAATTAATCGAGTATGATTGGAAATAATTTTCTATGGAATAATTATATCTTTAATGAAAATTTTATTTAATTAACGCAAGGAGTAATGCAATTTTTTTTATCAAAAATAATTATTCTTGTTCAATTTGGGGAAGAGCGGTAATGATAACTTATGATAACTAAAATATGACATATATACTTGTGATTTCAAAGTATTTAAAAACCATTGAAAAATAGCGTCAATAAGAGTACCACTGTTAGCTGTCGAAACATTTCGATTTGTGTTCATTTCGAGCTTGAGTTCATCATTCAAAAAAGCTATGAGGGGCTCGGCTTCTAGCAAACTGAAGTTAACTTTAAAATCACAATTCAAAATCATAGAGAGCGCAAGTGATAGTTTTTTTTTTTTTAAGAGCAAAACCACCTTCGGTATATGGTATAAGTAAAAAATGCAGGAAATCTTTAATTATTTGAACCGTTTGATTTGGAGAAATGTATACGACCACCGAACTCACTGTTTGTCCATTTTCAAATAAGCATTCTGCCGCACATATGTCCCCAATATCTTGAATAACAATACCCAATCCACTTGTTTGAGGATAAGTAATATCCATATGAGGAGAGAGAGAGAGAGAGAGAGAGAGAGAGTCACAACATGTGAGTTGTTCTATTTGCGATAGATCGCAACACCAGCTGCGCTTCTTCTTTGATCTTAAAGTGAGAAAATAAAACAAAAACAAAGATCTCAACACCTAGACCGCAGGGGGGGTCCCTCCGGAATGTAGGAGAAAAAAACAGAACTTCAATGGGAGGGTAGAGAAGACACACCACCAAGCGCGCTGATCGGTCAAATTAAATAGCGCGCGCTTCCCCAACTTCCTGTTACGCATTTCCGTCCCCTTTCAGGAAATCACTCCCACAAATCTCCAGCAATCGAGAGGAAAGATGTTACACATCAAAAACGGGAAGAAAACAGTAGTAATAATTTAAAAATTCTATTGAAATATCTAAAGAGTCGTGACTAATTAATCTCATATTGAAGGTGGAAGAGTGAATATACCTTGAAGGAACTATGTATGTATGGATTCAATATAGAATTAACAGAAAATAAAAAAAAAACAATTTTCCTTCAATAAGTAAATTCCAAGTTCCATCTAACTCGAAAAGTAACTTCCATTATTCCATTAGAGGAATCTTCAGTTAAATCATGACTTTTTTTTTCTTGTAGAAGATAATGCTGAATATTAACCCGTTAACTGCCACCAGCCTATATATACATCTTGCTCAGTCAGTGCTTTAATGCCTCAGACGTGTATATACGTCTTACCAGAAAACGGTTTTTTCCTTCCACTGCTGTCAGCAAAACAATTTCGAAGGCTTTGGAATGCAATATTATGACATTGACAATGTTTAAGTAGGATTTACTTGTTTCCAAAAAATATTTGCTTATACTTTTTCTGTTCTCCATAACGTACCACACACGCACGTCTATGTGAAAAAAGGTGGCACTTTGGAGTGAATCAAGTAACATCAATCTGCAATTCAGGGACTAAGTTGAATAATTTTGGAAAAACAGCTAAAAAATTATTTTAAGCAATTTTGCATGTACTTATTTTTTTTATCTGAAAAATGACAAGGACTTTCTGCAGTTGTTTACTTTAAGTTTGTGTGGTCGAGTAAAATTTATTATTATTTTTTAATATAATTTAAGTTTTTTGGCATTTTGTTGAGACGCTTTGATATTTAGACGAATGAACAATCAGTGAGTTACAAAAAATGACACTGTGTAAGAAATTTTGCGTATATATTCTTTAAGATTTATGAAATTGTATTACACACACTAAAAATGATATAAGTTACTTTGAACTGTTTTAAGAAGAGTAATTATTCATTCAATTTTAGGAATTTGATTAAAAATGGCTTATATTTATTTAATTTGAAATTAAGTCTTTCGCTTGTTGGATATTATCTATTTCTGCGTGATGAATAGGAGAATATTCTAGAAATAATAAGTGTTACTGTTAAAACTGAAATTTTTTTACATTGCACGCATGAAGTAAAGTACAAAATTTAAAAAAAAATCATAGGTATTTTATGTGGGTTGTAGAAAAAAATGTTCAAAATCTCTCTTAAAATGGCGCTGAAAAACTAGAAGCTCTAAAATATTTATTTTATTTTAATAACATTCTTTAAATAGTAGTATATTTTTTTTGGAAAAATCAAAATGCACAGTAATGAAATTCTCGTCAACCGTATTTAATTAAAAATGTAATACTGTATTTTATGAGAGTATACTTTTTGTTTTTCTCTGTTGCACTTTAATGCTAAAATACACAAAGGTACTTTTTTTATAAATTCAAAATTGACGAAAATGTAAGAAATTACTTTTTATCTATGCAGTTTGTAATAAAATTTCTTTTGGGACATTTTTTGGACAAAGGAATTCTGATAATTATTATGTATTTCATAACTTACCCTTAAACATTCTAAAAGAAAGAATTTAAAGAGAAAAAAGAAGCAAGCTTTATTAACACGGGTAAACATTTAATAAAAATAAAAAAAAAATCTCCATATAAAAAAGAACACATGCTCCTATCTAAGCCAAATCTCTCAAGAGTTTAAAGAATGTGGACCGTTTTTAAAACTGTTTTTTCAGTCAAGGAACTTTTTCTTTCATTATAATAACTTAGTGAAATGAGCATTAATTAGGAAATGAGTAGTTTTAGAATAAGTGCAAAAGATGTCTAATGGAATGACGGGTTTATTTTTAGCTTTTCTGTAAGAGTAAGATTAAAAATTAGAAGAAAAAATATATTAGCGTAACAATGGTTTGACTTCATTCTTGGGGAACATAATTTGTTTGTTTATTATTCTGGAAGCAAGCAGTGCATTTAGCATAAAAACTGCTCTGAGACATGGAAGAAATTTAATGCATACTTGATTGCAAAAAAAGAAGTTTTAATTAGAAACATAATTCATGAAATTCATTTCCTCACTTAGTTTCTTTCAGTGTATAAGAATTTATGTCTATAAGTGAAAGTACTGATTGTTGGGAATGCAGATTTCTATGAGATAAAAGAGAAGGAAAAAAAAATAAGGAAAAGTTTAGGATTAACAAAAACTTCTTAAGTTTAAAAAAAAAATGTTAATTAAATACTTTTATTTAACTGGCATTGAAGTTTAACTAACATATAAATAGCTAGTTAATACAAGCATTTCAGAAATCTTAAGTTCTTGCAGACATAACTATTCCTTGGTACCTTAACATATATTACCTCCAAATGGCAATTTCTTAAAATAAATATTTTTTGCTACGGTTAATGAATTGGAACGGGGCAGCCGTATGGTGAGAAAAACAGAAGATATTTCGTTAAAACTTCCGACCTCAAAAAACTCAATTGACCCGAAATGTAAACTCAACTCTACTGACTGCATTAACCATTGATAGGTGACTCAGAGAAAGGGGAATGAGATGTCCCTTCCCTCATCTTTGCATTACCACCAAATGCCCCTCACCTTTGCCCACGTCAGGGCATGTATGTAGCGGCATTTAACCCAGTATATCATGGACAGATGTAAAATTGCTTTAAATGATGATTCCTGTTTCGAATTTCCCCAATTACTCAGTCAAAAAGTGTCTGGAACGTGTTAATGACCCATCTTAGGACAGTGATGAGACACTCACTTGCCACTCGTTCGCCACACAATTTGCCAAAATAATTATGGTATGTAGTGTGATTTCATCTCACAGCTGGATTCCTTTGAATGTCTTCTGGGGCACTCTTATAGTACGTGAAAAGATGCTACGCCCAGCAATGTTTCCCTTTTATTATTGACCGTAGTCATAAACTTCAGCAAGGTAACACCTGACAGAATTTAGCATACTTTTCTACTGTTTATCTTAGTACTTCTCTAACACATCCTTAACAGATGGGATGACCAAATGTATTCCCATTAGTATGATTAGTACATCTGGATTCTAATGAGCAGGCATCTTCAAACAATAATGGATCAATTCTGTATAACTCACCAATTGTCAAGCAATTCCTGCGAAGGACATTTGCCAACTCTATGAGTCAATTCTAAGATAACAAGTAACAGTAGCTTGCACCAGGATCAGAGGTAGACCAACGCATTATTGAGTGTTTGATATTACTGTCCTGAATGTTCTATGCATGTCCTGAATGAGGCATTCAATTTTTATACTATTAAGAATGTTTCATTTTCAATATATGTACATGAAATCTACCGATTTTCGTCTAAATCGAATAACTCTGGTGCGCCAAGTTGTATGTTATAGAGAGTATCATACACGTATCTCATTTCAAAAAATATTCAGATCAACTTCTCTCAAGGAACTTACTACGATCCATTTTATTTTTTGTAAAAGGAAATTTACAATAGAAAGATAATAAGCAAGTTCGAGTTTCTGTTTAAAATTGCAAGTATTTATTCTATTTTTACCTTTATGTTAAGAAATTCGATTTACCATTTTTGTTTGTGTGAAGTAAGTTAATATCCCATTTAACACATTTCCGTATAAATGGATTTGTTAGAGTATTATTTCCCTAAATAAGAATCCTCTTTAATAAGAGTTTTGATTACTATATTTTACAGATTCCGTGTATATAAAATTCTTTTCAGAAACGTTGCCATGTAATATTCAAGTTGCACACAGAGTTTTATGAGTATTCTTCCACATATCATTAGTAATCTCTGATCGCTTCCCAGGTACTGGAATTGACTACTGTGTTTGATTATATCGTCTGTGAAACATTTAAAAACAATTTCAAATGTTAGCTCATACATTTTTGTAACTTTCATTCACATTCCTTTCTTATTCATTAAAGATTCTAACGTAACAATGCACTACTTTTTCAGGTTTAGTTGTGTGTGTGTGTGAGCTCCAAACCTGTAACTTCTCATACACACACACACACACACACACAATACACACAAAACAAAAAAAAAAAAAAAAAAAAAAAAAAAAAAAAAAAAAAAAAAAATATATATATATAAAATAAAAAAAAGAATCTACTACATTAATACATTAAAATTTGTAATATTCCTCATAAAAGAAAAATCAAAAAATGGCAAATGTAGGGCTCATTTGAAAAACGTATTGCGTCTGTTTTTAAAACCTGCACTAAAATCTTTGTAAAGCTTAAATTTGGCTTAAAACTACTTCTAAATTCAAGAAAATATCTGTCCAGTTAATTTACGAAACCAATTCAGGAAGATATTTTTTATAAGAATTGTTACATTTCTTTATAAAAAATTAAGATAAATGTATAAGTAGAGTTATAATTTGATGAGTAATTAAAACAAATGTGTGTGTGGTGTGTTTATGTGCAGTATAAATTCAACACATATTTAAAGATTTGTTGTTTGCTTAACAAAGTAATGCTTTTTGTGTGTAATATTAAAAGACCTTTACCTATTTTTTGGGATACAACTAAATGTTCGTTTTTCAATTTTAAATATTTTTCTCTTAAATATTGCAAAGAATATTGGTCTTGTGGATATATTTCCTACCCATATCAAAATACGATTATTTTCACGCACACTCGACAACTATTTATAATAGTCATTTTAAGCAATCGGCAGCATCAAACTCGCAAACATGGTTTTAATTCATATGGTACACTAATTCAAAGAGGCATAATTCAAATTATATTTAAAGATTACAACGCATTGTAAATTTATTGTTTCGGTCATCTCATTGATTTTGGATGAGAAGCAAGTAACGTTAGTGCAAATCCGATAAAATATGCATTATCATATGTTGCAAACAGTAAGAGATGTAACTAATTTTTAGGTATAGGAATGCATTAGAAATCAATACAATGCGAATATAAATATTTCCCTCGAAGATTTATTGAAATTGAATGTCTCATTGCCAAGAGCATTTTGTTATTTAGGACGAATATATCCACATATTTTATGAGAGGAGAATAAATTTGCATTTAAGACATATGCTAAAACGTATCCTTTCTCAAATCCCCATAATTATTCCTAGGGTAATCTGCATAATTTTTTATATTCCATATGTCACCATAAAAATAAAATGAATATATTATTAGATATTATACTGTAAAGTTATTGATTAAGCCGTTTAAAAGTATCTTAAAGTTAATTTGCTTTTGAAGTGCATGTTTAATTGCAATTTTGATATCTTAGAAAAAATGTTATCTTTTCTTTTTCTATACTTATACACCAGATTAATAATTTGTAGAAACCCTTAGATATCTTAAAAAAGCTGCATATAACGGGGTACTTTATCTTAATTACTTGATTTATGTCTTAAAAGTAAGGGTAGAAAAACCCATTATTTGATGTAGATAGCAGTATTTGTAATCAAATTTCCTTCATTAAAAAGGAAAATCTTATTTAGTATTAAAAAAAGGGATAAAAAGTACATTCCGAGAAAATACAAGTATTTAAAATTTCATAAAACAAATCGTTTCAAAATTTTATTAGTCTTAAAATTATGTTTCATTTTAAAATTTGAAACACTCTAGAGTATGTTGAAGTTCATTGTATTGAAATTTGATGAAACAATGTTTTAGCACTTAATTCAGTGCTTCGCAAACTTTCAATATTTGTGACCCGATATTCAATCATACTTTTCATTACGCCTCCCCCCTTCCATATAATAATAATAATGTATTGAATTTTGAATAATAATATACTTCGACGCTAAAGCTACAATACGACTTTAACCTCTTAAGCACAATCATCTTATAGAAACGCCTCGCAGAGGCAAAACATTAATTCCCCCAGACGCATAAATACGTCCATCCGATATACGGATTTGCTTATTATTATTCCCCCCCCCCTTCAATATATCACATACGCACGCCTGTGCGGGAAACTTTGGCATTGGGGATCGAATTATGTATCTTTTAATCGGCAGTTGAGGGATTAATTATAAACCTTACAAATTACCAAGATAAGAATTAAATTTGTATATAATTTTATATATGACAAGAGCCCATGAGGTCAATGGCAATTATTAAACTTGTTCTTAATTTAGTATTGCTAAATTAATTTTAAAATACATCGAGTAGTATTGATACAATTATAAGTGTTTTTATCAATGTAAATGTGTATTTATTTCTTATTATGTCAAAATGTATTTTGTTTGTTTACCTTCAGTAAATTAAAAAAATAATTTTTTAAAATAATTTTTAGTTTTTGACTTGTCAATATGCTCCCCCCCCCCTCGTAGAGTGATCATGCTCCCTTAGAGAGCGTTCCCCACAGTTTGAGAAACGCTTACTTATACCTTCAAGTTAATAATTATAAAAAAGAAATGTAAGGTTTTATTTTTACATTCCTTAGAGTGAGCAGCACGTTTAAATATTTCCCAATCCAACTTTTGAAGAGAAAATCTTCGATTTTATTTTATTCTAAATCAAGTTATAGGCACTCTTGATAATCCTACTTTATTTCGAAACCCAGATCGTTCTTAGCGATATATTTTCTAAAGTAAATAATCTATTTAAATGAAATATGGCACAGCATGAAATTTTCTCTTTAGTAAACGGAACTCTGACTTAGAACCGTAAATAGGCAATTGAAAGTAGTTGAAATATTTATGGGGTGTTTTAGTAGAAACGCAAAAGGAAGGGAATTTTTTTTGTTATTTATTTTATACATTAGGGAACACTAAACAAGTTATTCAATATGTCGATGAAGCTCTAATAAGCAGAAATGTAATTAAAACTCCCCAACGTTTTTCAATCTGAATGTTGTGCAAATACTTCTATGCATTGTTTATTACTATTTATTCAACTACATTTAAGCGCAAGTGTTGAATTTTATCATTTTATGAAAAAAAGAAGGCAATCAAAAGGCTAGAGCTACATTGGATATTGTTTGTTTCTTTATAGAATGGTTCCAAACATTATTCAATTTGTTTTAAAGAAAAAAATTAAAGTAAACATGTGCTATTTACTTATATTTAACATAAAATTTGTTTATATATTTCTTGTTGATTATAAAAGAACTTTTGTTCTTTGTTTGTAAGGATATCCATTTAATTTTTTGTTTATTTTACTAATAGGCACACCTGTTATGGATCAGTTTGAAAGGAATTCTTCTTTCTAAGGACCAATCTCTCTGGGCGGCTGTCAAGTAAGTAGATTCTTAATTTTCTTTATTTTTGATGTTTCCGTTAGTATTAAATTGTGCTTCAATAGACACACACTTTCATATATAAACATAGAGTATTTACAAATATATTAAATAAATTAAGACTTCTATAAGTAAAAGAAAACCCATTCTACAGAAATTTGTTACTTGAAAGTTCTGAAGTGGCGTGCTTATTCGTGTTGGCATCACGTCAAGTGGTGCTCTTATCCGAAGGACAGAACCCATGATCTTCGGTTCCGTAAGCACGTAATATACCTCTGGGCCAAAGTAATCTCTTGAGTACGGAGGCTGTTACAGGCTTATGTAGATACCTCTACAGTTCTAAGTTGCATTAATAAACTGTGAAGATGTAAAGATGAGCTATAAACATGCAAAATAAATTTACATTATCTTAATACTCTTACTTTAATATTCCGTGAAAATGTTAGACATACTTGAATATTAAACTATATATAAAGTCAGTATCGCAGCAGCCCATAAGGTCCAAGTCCTTCTGTGTCCAACTCAGTATACGTGACTATGGGCGCTAAGGTGCATAAGCAGATGCTTCGGTCAGATGGTCGTTCTGTGTGTGTGTATCTGTTCAAAAAACTAAAGTTTTCTTTTCATAATTTTTTTGAGCCCAACATATTTTGTTGAGAAATATTACAATTTGATAGATTTTCACTGTTACATAAATAGAATATAACTTTCAACTAAAATCGACCAAAACAACAACAAGACGTCTACCAGATTCAATAACAAACCATTTATATCGGGCTGAAAAAATATATCACTTGCAAACAATCACTTACAGTGACGCTGATACTTTGGTTCCATAACTAAACAAAAACTTGGATAAGTTTTGTTTTATCAGTTTCTTTCATTTTAAAAATCAGGAAAGAAAAACATGTTTTGAGCTCTAATGATTGGAAACTTTAAGCTAATATCAACAATGTATTAGATGTATTGTACAACACATACTAAATGAACTTTTCATAGAGGTCTTCATCGATTAACATAATTACATACGTAACAATTAACTATTCATAAAACTAACACAGTTTCATTATGGTATTTAATAATCCATATACAAAACAAAACTTTGACGTTATTAAAATTATTATGCGGTTTATTTAAGTATATTGTGGTTTTATTTGTATATTTTTTTATTCAAAGGCCATTTTTAAAAACTTTTCCCCACATATAATCGATTAAAATCGAACTTAAGCAAAGGAAGATCAAAAGCTAAAAATAGTGGAAAAGTTATTAATAGAGAGAGACATACAGATAATTTTTAAAAGTACTATTTAATACATTTAAAAATACAACTTTACAACTTCACATATAACTCGATGTGAAAAATTCAGAATACTTTAAAAAGAAGTATTCGAAGTTAAAATTTGAAGAAAAAAAATGGCAAAATAATTCATCAAAGGAAATAACCAAACACAATTTACCATTTAAAGCAATTTCATTTAATTTACCTTTTTGAAGCCTTAATTGATTTTTTTTATTTCCAGCTTTATCTTGTAATCTGATTGAAATTTTTCTTAGCTTAGAATATGTTCGAAAGAATTTACAGCGAAGAATTACTACTTTCTCATAAGTTATTTTTACATCATATTTTTTGAGGTAATTAAACCGTTCATATATATATTAATTTTGGGAAAAAATTAATGTTAATGTTTAATAATATCGAGATGTCTCAGACTAAATGTATCAATTCTCTTCTTTGAATTTAGAAATATTTCATTTAAAAGTTTCATATGCGTTAAAATAAAATTAAAATTAATTAACCATCATTTCATCATTTAAGTAAAAACATTCCACTGCCTTCGTTTAAAAATTATAAATCGCTGATGAGTTTTTAACTATATTTAACTATAACTATATATTATTAAAAAAGATAAATTTCATGGTTACAAGATTCTTATTTTTTAAAGATAGTTACAGAAGAAAGAAACTAATTAGGTTAATTTATATTCTTAGCAGTTTCATGTTAAAACTATCACAATATCTAATTTTATTTAGAAAACTTTATATCTGATTTACGAAGACAGGCATTGCTTCAATTGTTTCTAGATACACTGTAATGCCCTTTTATGGATGCTACATATTCCACTCTGCAAATATTTGTAAGCGAATATGATGTAATTATAATGTCTTGGGAGCATACGTGTTATCTTTAACAGTAATAATTCTGCATCTTCTATTGATTATAGTCAAATTAAGCATCTATTAGATAGCTCTTTGTGTATTACGAGTATTTCAATCAAATAGGGAATATATGATTCCTCCACAAGCTTATATCTGCCGACTTGCTTACAATTTCATTTGAGTGTTAAATTGTAGACACGCTTAGTATTGATCACAAGCCCTTTGCAGTTATTGTATAAATGATTCTGAAGCAGATTCTTATTCCCTTTATCCCTTAAATAACTTTTCTATCCTATTGTTTTAGATATCTCTATTAACTTATCTCACTATAAAAAAAATGTTTTCTTAAGTTCGATGATGATGCTACAATAATATGTATTATAAATTAACTGAGAAAAAGTCATATATTTTGAGATATATTTTTCATTAAGCAGTATGATTTTGTATTTTTTAACAACACTTTATAGATGAAATCAGGAATAGCAAGTTAAAAAGATACATAAATATATTTTTAGCCCATTTTGAATACATATATATATATATATATATATATATATATATATATAATCAAAATTTCTCTACAAGAGAGATGATTCAACATGATTAATACTTAAAAGAATATCAATTGCTAGATAACAAGACAACAGAATTTAGAAGGAGATATGAAAAATTGAAATAACACAGTAAAATATAAAAGAATGGATGCTTCAGTATTATCAACATTGCTGACTTAGGACAGCTAGTATACATAAAATTTTCTTTAAAAAATCTTTCTGTATAAAAGTGGGGTTGAACATGTTTTTTGGCCAGCCAACCTTCCCCCTTTTTTCTGTTGATAATACCGAGCAAATACCAAATGGAAATAATGGATAGGAAATCTAAATCCATTATAAGGAAAAGGTAACTTACCCAAAAATTGCATACTGAAATGCAGAGCCCGCGCTAAATTTGAGTATAATAAACAAGTTATTGCCGGATTCTGGACCCAAATACAATTTCAAAACAAAGTAAAGGCTGAAAAATAGCACTTAGCAAAAGTATGAAAAGAATAGAAATAATAAAATAAGAAATGTAAACATATTACAATTATCTTAGAGACTCTTAATATGGTTTAAAAGTTATAATAAATTCTAAAAAAGTATAATTTTATCTAAAACTAGAAACTGGGGGTATTTAAAACTATCTAGGAAGAATAATAAATCTATAATATAAACCTTTTAAATTTATGGAAATTTAATCCTTACTATTTAGAATATCATTATTTAAATATCTATTAATAAAATTAATTGGGTAGTTTTGAATTAAACAGTATTTAGTAAAATGTTTATAATTTTTTATTTTTTCTGATTTATTAGAAACTAGAAATTTATTGCGTAGTGTGTAATTAAGAACAATATTTCTGAATATAGATGCATGCACATTACTCTCCCAATGCGGTACTTTTATAATATTGAAATTAAAGGCTTCTCGTTTATCATAAATATTAGTAACTATTTTATAATATTTTAATTTAATTTCTATATCAAGAAAATTTGCTTCGTAACTGTTACTATTTGTCTGTATTAAATTAAGATATTGTGGATAAAAATTAATATTAGGTATAAAGTTGTCTTGCTTGCCAAAAATGATTATATCATCTATGTAACGAAAAAAGTAAAATTCTAAGTTGTCTGTGAAACTATTTTCAAATTAATGTAAATATAAATTAGCAAGACAGTTGCTAGCTGGGCCACCTTGTGGTAGACCCTTAATCTGTTGATAATAATTACCATTATGATAAACATAATTCTCTTTTAGAACTAACCTGAGTAGAGAACCAAATCTATCATATTTGACATTTTAAACAAATTATCTTTATATAATTTTACTAGTGTCATCGTATCATCAATATTAATTGAGTTAAAAAGATCTTCAAAATCTAAACTAAATACTGAAAATATCTTTTTATCTTTAATTTGTGCAATAAGTTCTGTACTATTTTTAAGAATGGCTGAAGTTTTTAGATTATTTATTGTAACATTTCATGTAGAATTTTGCCTGATTTGCTGATATATATATGTATTAAAACCATTAGTAACTGTTCTAAACTTTACTGGATTTTTATGAAATTTAGGTGTAAGAAATACATGTGGAAATTTAAAATTATTATTAATTTGTATTTTTAATTGTTTATGAAAAGCCAAAATTCGATTATTTATTTCTCTATCAGAAATTGATGACCTAATAAAAGCTGTATTATTTTCAAAATGTTTGTTGAGCATTAAACTATAATAGTATTTACAAATGAAGGCAAAATTTCCAGGCACTTTATCAATATAAACTATAATAAATTTATTTTGTAATTTTTTAATCTGATTTTTAATATCATTAAAAAAGATGTTATTATCTGTACTAAAGTTATATTTATTAATCTGTTGTGTAATGTTACATTTAAACTCTGTGAATGCCTCTATAGGCATACTATATTTAATAGCAATTTTGTAAATAAATTGCTCAATATCATTATATAACTGATTTTTGATAATTTTATTATTATTGGAAATCATAAGTCTAAAACCAGTACCTTTATTCATTATATTTCTAAGATTATTGTCTTTTACAATATGGAGATCACCAGTAATAACATGCTGGTGATAATTATCATTGAATTCTTTAAATTCATTACAATAACATATTAAATTTTCTTGCTTGATAGGTGCATTATAGTTAAAAATTGATCTACTTATTTTTTTATTATATTTAAAAGCCTTTTTAATAGTGATATTTTGAATTGGGAAAGTAGATGTGTTTTTTAAATATGCTAGAAAAATTAATATTATCAAAAGATTTATTCATATATAATAATGTACAATATTCTGTTTGATATTTTTTATTTACATTGACTTTTATTTTATGTTTATGCTTTAGAAATTTGAGAATGTCTCTTATGATATGTATAGCATGACTATCTATAAATTTATCTGAATTTAGTATATTATCCGTAATACATATTTCTGTCTTACTTAATCCATATATATGTATATATTTAGTTAGTGATTGATACTAATTTGTAATCAGGCGAAATTTGTATCGCAAGTTTTGTTCATAAACGTGTCTAATTTTTTTACCAAATTCTGTTTCAGGATAAACGTTTTATAACCATTATAATATTTGAAAATGCAATGAAATATTAAGATGTTCCCTTATTACTTTAACAGTTCATTATATATGTTATTATTCTATGAAAAATTATTTGCGTTGATATTTTAAAATCGTTTGTTTATATAATACTATTTATAAGATTAATTATTAAATATCTTGTATAATATAAGCATTCAACTTACTTTTGACTCAAGTTCCTGATTTGCTTACAAGTATGTATTCCTCAATCACTGAAAATTGTACTTAAAATATGTATAGAAACCTTTAAGAGGAAAATTTATACTGTATTATGTATTTTTTAAGGTATATATATATGCACATTTATAGTTAAAATTCATATCATATTCATAAAAAGGGGAAAACATATTAGTTCACAATCATTGCTCAGCTTAATGTAATACAATGCAGACGGCAATATTTCTAGCATCATAAAGAATCTGAAAATATTATTAGAAAAATTTCTGGTCTGAATTTATATGCAGTTATTTTCTTCCAAATATTGAACATTTTTCAACCAAATTTTTCTCAAAACCTAATTTTTAATAGAATTTTTATACTTTTACAAGTTATAAACCACACTTTAATTTAATTTATTATTTCGTTTATATACTTTCATTTATTATTTTCTTTCGTTTTTTTGCTTGTAAAATATATAATGGAGAAAAAAGCAATTTATCTAGAACATGAAAATTTCACTCTGACTCCTTTTTATAGCTTATTTGATGATTAGAAACGAAAAAAGTAATGTTGAGTTGTTTTGAATAATTTAATCTTTAGCTGTTTTGTAAGATCCACCATTTTTAATTCAAAAGAATAATTGTTACTTTCATTTAATAATGCAATTCAAAAGTACAAAATAAATTAAATTAAACGAAATATTTTCTTAAAAAATGGATTGCTCATGGCAGTGCTAATAATGCATGTTTAGTGCATAATAAAGTAATACTAATATTTTTATTTGATGACAAATGAATGGAAATATTGGAAATGAAGCCCAATGGAAATACTTTTCGTTCTTAAATGCTAGTCTTTATAATGGGAAAAAGCATAGATATGGCTCTTTATAATGCAAAGAATTTACAGAGTAAGAAAAAAATGAGCTCATTATAGAAGCGCAATTTTCACTGCTAAAACAAAAATAATTTTATCATTTTTATGTGTTTCGATTACACCATTGAGCAAATGGGTAGTAACGCACAAAAACTTCTAATACAAAATTACTCAGCTTGAAAAAAGCAGAATCTAAAACATAATTTTGACCATCTTTATTTCTCTCGAGAGATATATTATCCATAGAACAGAAAGATACTTATAATGATCTTGGCATCGTTGAAGTCCATAATGACTAAGCCACCTGCTTTAGAAAACTTCCCTCGATAGAAGCTCCCTAGAAACTTTTCAGTTTCAAGAATAGAAAAAAGTAGAAAAGTTGTGAAGAAAACATTTTAGAAGAACAAAACTTTCAATTACCTAAAAGAGGGTTATCAATGAAATTTTAGAAGGTACGTGATAAATTTTTTAACTGTAGACATCAATTTTGTCCTTCTCTATATTTTTCTGAAGATTAAATCAATAAAAATAATTTTCTGTAAGTCTTGCCTGTATTATATATGAACTGTGGCATTTATTAACTAATAAAAAAAGTTATCGTTTTTATTAATTTCATACTATGTTTAATAATAGATGAAGCAGAATGGCGTAAATTAAACGATCATTAATTTTTCTAGGGATTTTTTAGAATAATAAACATAAAATAATAGCAATAACACTAAAAATAAATGCACATATATATGCAGTAGTTTTGAGTGGAAGGTGTCGTGTACTTAATTTAATTTCCATTTATAATTTTCCATTATTCAATTATTAATCCATTTTCATTTGTAAATGTATTTGACTTGATGTGTGTGTGGAGTAGGCTAGTTGATTTTGATACACATTTATTTTCAGCAGAAGAACACATCACAAACAGGAAACACATAACACAAATACGACACACGCACGTTTTACATGACGAGGACAAGAAGCGACACGAATTTTCCTGTGATCTTCGGTATTTATATAAAACGCCAAATTGAAGTTCAAAAACTCGCATGACTTCCGAGGACCTCTCTTCTGATTGTTCCAGATAATCGGATGATGTAAAATATATAATTCTTAGTTTAAAATTAGCTGAACTTTTAATTTCGACGAGATAAAGTTATTATTATATCCGCCAGGTGGGTAATTAACAATTACTTATTTACACGAAATCCTTGAAGGTCAGGGCCTTTACAAATTTAAAAACTTTTAAGAAATTAATTAACCTAAATTATAACACGCATACACACATATACATATATGTATATATATATATAAATATATATATATATATATTCATAATTTAATCTTAAAGCAATAATTTATAATATATATAAAGTTATCACTCACATTCATGCTGCATATTTAATAATTTCTTATTAATTCTTATATCACATATTTTTTGCTTAAATGAATATAACATGGTTGCCAAAAATATACAGGGGTTTTTTCGATTTCCTTAAAATTAAATTGTAAGGTAAAAATTACATAAAAGTATTTTGATTACTACACAGAGTGATTTCCCAGTTTCAGAAAAACTGTTAAACTTTTTGTTTTCTAAAGTATTATTAAAACTACGTAGTGTGTACTTAGTCCACTTTTTTGTATAAGAAATGTATTCATTCAATTGCTATATCATAATAATTAATTTTAAAAAGTGTTTACGAAAACCTTCAATCGTTCCAAAAGCTATGTAGGTGCCAATTATACACATAGAGAGAGATAATAATAAAAGAAATTAAGTATTTCTTTCAACATAAGGATTTAAGAGAGCTCAGTATCAAATTCATAGATTCAATAATTTATCTGATGGGATGATTAATGAAGCAGAGATTTAAATTTCAGTATCAAAAGTTTTGTTATTTTGACGAGAAGTATTCATATTTTTTTCCAAAATCTAACTGAAATGTATAAAATAATAAAAAAAAATATATATATATAAATATTTTCTTACGAAGGTGATAGTTTTTCCAAAGATATATCTTTTGAGTGATTCGCCATTCTTTTGCACTTGTACTAATGCAACAAAATCGATCAGTATATTAATTTAAAAATATCTAGAATTGGCAGGAATTTGATATATGGAAATAGTTAAGTAGTACTTAATGTATAACTTAAAACTCATTTGAATAAGAATAACTATTTGCGAATTTTAAAGGAAATAGGAACTAAAATATATCCAAAATGCATGCAAAAATGTAAGATTTATGACAAAGCTGTCTGCAATTTCGTGAGAAGGAAAAATGGTTTTCTTAAAAAGCAAATAATAATACATTTGAAGGGAAGGAAATATAAAATATGCATTTATAAAGGTAAAAAAAATATTTTTGCTGGACAAGGAATGAATAAATTCATATTACGTAGTTCTAATAAACATCAATAAGACAGGCGAAATAAATGTAAGCTTCTCGAACTAAGTACTGTTTTAAGAGCTTGTTAAAGATAATTTAGCCGTCAAAACTTCAAAAATGTTAAGTCAAAAAAGTCTTTAATATTTTTAAATCAATCTTAATTTATTTTATTGGACAAGGACATATATTTATCTGTATATTTATATATAAATTGATTCTTACGTACTTAAATAACCAAATCATTTTAAAGATTTCCTTTAATGGAAAACGGGACTTTACAATTTAATAAGGATGTAAATATTGAAATAAATGATTCATGTTAAATGGCTTTCGGAAATACTTTCAGGACCTTTGGGAAAACTTATTGACCATGCAAACAGTTCTTAAAAACTCTATTTTTGTACTTACTTTATTTTTTATTCTTTTAAGTAACTATCAATCTGTGAGTTTTTTAAACGAAAATAAATGCCTTCGAGCAAAATTTAGAAAAAAGGATTTCCATTCGATGGTGTGTTTGAATATTGAAAAAGTGAAAAATCCCATTGTTTCTGGATTAATTCTGAGCAAGAACAGAATATGTGTCTTCATAGGTTAAAATATCTTTTTAAAACCAAGACAGGCATCATTTTTGCAACATTTTGTGGTTGTTGGATGTGGCCTTGTTTTTTGCTGTTTCAGAACATGTCTAATCATTTGTGAACAATTCTCTAAATAGGACTATAAAGTTAAATAAAAAGTAACCAATATATTCTAATAACTTTTCAATAGCTATCATAAAAAAATTGTAATTTCCCTTTTGCAACATTGCAAATAATAAAAAGATATAGAATTATAAAGAAATGTGTGTAATTACAATCAAGAGCCTGTTATTACAATTAAATATATGTAAATATTTGCAATTTTAATCCTTATTTTTTTTTGCTTTCACATTATATTATTTTTGGTAAAAAAATGAACCAGAGCGTGTTTCATCTCATCTTGGTCAATGTCTACAATGATTTAGTTACTGGTACAAATATTTATTGAGGTTTAAAATCAAATTATTATTCGCACTGTTGGAATAATTGTCCTACATTCATATTTTCTCTAAAACAATTACAATATAATGGGAACGTAACAAAATGTAATTGTGTGCAACGTTTAAAAAATAAATTCATTAAAAACACTACTTCATAAATTATTTTTCATTAAAAAAAATTTATTTTCAGTAATTACATTTTATCAATTAATTCTTAGTGAATTTTTTTGTATTTAAGAAAATATCTTTTTTTGTATCTCCCCAGAAAACCTATAAACCAAAATGAGATATAGTAAGGTTTCGGAAAGAACTGAAATAAAATAAATTTAATATATGTGTCCATGTATGTAAAAGAAAGAGAGCCGTAGCTGTATACTTTGTGTCTTCTAAGAGTAAATTGATTCGATATTGTAATTTTATATGACCATCACATTTTAAATTTTATATGGATCAATGTTTAAAACTCCAGATGGGTGGCATAGATGGTTTGACGCTGGTTTTGTACGCCCAAGTTTGCGGGTTCGAACCCGGGGGTAAGTCAGCGGATTTTCATGATGGAAGAAACCAACAACGTCCTTGTCGTATGATTATGGGGCATGTTAAAGACCCTTGAGTGTCTGTTTGGCTTGATTGCTCTCGGCAAAATTCCATTCATAGTACAGATTCGCATCGTCAGAGCTCAGCCTCCTTCCTCTGGGAGATGGTTTGGCGTCAAAATTACATTGAGGTAATTGATGTCTTCAATAGTAATTAGAAAGAGAAAGAAAAAAAATGTATTAGAAAGTCGTATTAGAAAGAGAAAAAAATGTTTATGGCAACATTTATTTTATTCTGTACCATTTCAGCGATATTTTACATATTTCATTTATGGCATTTTTTATTTTTATGACAGGAAAATGCAATGAAAGGTGTTTTGAAAAATGTGATTCCATATACATACAAGGTTTTATATACGTACAAGATTTTATATACATTTTATAAAAAAATTTTCAAAAATATAACAAAAAGATAGTTTTTCATGCTCAGTACACAATTATATTTTGTTCTAAAATATAACAAGCATCTGAGTATCGTGCTCTAATCCTAATAATATTATAAATGTGAATGTAAGTTTGCTTCTTTGTTACGCTTTCATGCCTAAACCACTAAACCGATTTTAAAAATTCTTTCACCTATGAAAATCTACATTATCGGGGAGTAAAATAGGCTATAATTTATTCCCGTATTCTTACGGTAACGGAAACTATACGGGTGAACGTGAAACTGAAAGCCTAGATGAACACCAATTTGAACTCCAAGCTGAGCTAATGAAGTCCTTGTTTTGGTTACTGGCGACCGATGCTCTTCACGAGACATAATAGTGTTACGCGCACACGATAATACGCTGACACGTGCCATAAATTTTTTATTATGATAGTTATCTCACTTTTCAGTTAAGTAGGGCATCGGCTGTTTCGGATGCACTTTTAAAAATAATAAATTAGGGATTTGAAAAAGCCATGCTTTTTCCATGGGATCATGTTCGCGTTTCTCCAAAGCCGAAATCTTCCCATATTTGCACCTGAAAGGAGAATATGGAAGATAATATACAGTACAATCTAGAGTAATATTCTGTTTTGAGCTCTCTTTTAAACAGGAATTATTTATTAAACGCAAATACTTTCAATTTTTCAAATTATTAATAGTTTAAGTTATTCTGTGAAATTTTGTTGTTCATTTTTATAGTAAGTATGTTTTCCTACATTTTTTTAAACTAAGCTCAACTTTAGAATATTTAAATTTCAATGGTCCAGTCAAGCAATAAAAAAATATATTTATTTACTTTCTTATACACTCATGTCCGTAAATTAAGAATAATGAAGTTCAGGCAAAGAAAGAGACAGAAGCAAAACAAATTTGACTTATTTGTAAAGTCTATTTATTAAACAAAAGCTAAAGAGCAAAATTGATGCTATATGTATGACATAATTAATAAAAATTGCGATTTTTACTCACTGGAGCAAATTTTAAAAAAGACCCTATTTACAAAAAACAGTATAACATGGTTAGTATAATAGTTAATACGGAGTATGTCTCCCGGACGATGCAATACAGGCCTTACAATGCCTACGCATGCTGAGTATCAAATTATCAATCTAATCTTGGGGAATATTACACCACTCATCAAGCAATGCCCTCCGAAGTTCCGGTAGATAGGTGGGAGGAGGTTGATGGGCTGCAATTCGTCAGCCAAGCATATCCCACACATGCTCTATTGGATTCAAGTCCGGTGAGTATGCTGGCCAATCTATACGGGTGATATCCTCCGATTGAAGGCATTCGTCTACAATGTTTGCACGGTGAGGACGGGCGTTGTCATCCATAAACAGAAATTCAGCACCCATGGCACCCCGAAACAAACGTACATGTGGTTCCAGAATGACATCCCGATAGATGTGGCCTGCCATCGTTACACTCTGAACATGCATGTCAGTTATGGAACCAAGAATAATTCCTCCCCAATCAAACCATCCTGCACCACCGTAACGGTGTCGTTTAATGGTGTTCTCTTGGTGGTAACGGGTAACTGGCGCTCTCCATATGAAAGTCCGGCGAGAATCAGATTGCAAACTAAACCTGGACAAATCGGAAAACATCACACAAGACCACTGTTGCGGTGTCCACAATGCATGCTCTCTACTCCAGGTTAATCGCAGGCGACAGTGAGTTGCGGTAAGGGGAAAACATCTGAGAGGCCTACGAGCATATAGACCAATGTGCCCTAAGTGTCTGTACACGGTCTGCCTTGAAACAGTTGTACCGGTAGCTGAAGAGAGCAGACGAGACAGGTCTGATGCTGTGCTCCGTCTGTTTCTTTTGGTAGTAACTGCCAAATACCGGTCCTCATTCGGCGTTGTAACTCGGGGGCAACCTGTGCTGTAACATCTACTCACATTACTATCATTTTGGAATCGTTGCCAAAGCCCGGAGACGACACTCTGGGCGATTCCAAGTTTCTCGGATACTTCCAGCTGGGTACGTCCACATTCCAGTCGTCCGATAATGCTACCACGTAAAAAATCATCCAAATGCTTCCTTTGTGCCATAACTATGCGGTTATTGCACTGAAAGGCTTTTAAAGCGCTTGTGAACAATTTTACTTCTTTGCTACCATTCCTTATATACTCCTCTCTTACACTCTCGTCATTGTGACGTACTATCCGCGCCATCTGGTGGTTTCCTGTAATTTGCATATTTTTCTTCAAGATGTTTATGATAATTCTATAGGTGAAATTTTTATTTTAGAGTTCAATTTCTGTGTGATTCTGAATTATCATTAATTTATGGACATGAGTGTAATTATGACTTCGACAGCTATTTAAAGACATCAATGCGAGTGAATCCGCGGGTATAAGCTAGTAAGAATATAATTTCAAGCTCAACTTTATTTTAACTGACAACAGTTAAGCCTTTTTCTATCGCAAAATTATCGTATATTTATATTAGCGAGAGCTTGATTTGATAGTAACTGTTTTCTTTTTTTATTTATTAGGCATCAAATCAAAATAAAACAAGAACCCCCAGAGGAAGTTACATCGATACAAGATCTTGTAACTAAGGATGATAATGAAATTCTGGAAGAAATCTTCATAGAAGCGGTGAATTTCGTGGCTCCTCGATTCGGTAAGTTATATAACATTCTAGAAAGAAATCATTCTGTTCCCGAATCTCGAAAGCCTTTCTCAAGCTTAAAGATATTAATAATATTTCAATCCTTGTTCATATTCCTTAGTAGAAATGCTTTGAGTTTTGTTTATCAGAAATATTGCTGAGTGCGTTGAACAATAGATGAGTAAACCAAAAAAATAATCTTCTGAAGTCCGAAAAGAAAATTAAAAACGAAATATGGTGTGTTTTTAATATGACCGCATCAGTAAGGAATAAGATATTATCCTCCAGATAATATTGGTTTCTTTCTTGTTGTAAATTCTTAGATTACCACTTTTATTCATGTAAAAAAAGATATTAAAAGTTTCGCGGCCTCGAGGTGTTTTTTGACGACATAAAGAGAAGAGAGGCATTTGGCTTTATGTATATTTTCCTTTGACAGAAATGCTAAACACCCTTTTGTGATTTATACACGCGGTATTTAATCTTAAAAAATTCTTCTATTGTAGTTTTTTTAAAAAAAGATTAAAAAAGTGTTGGTAAGATGTTAATTAAATTTTCAAATGCCAGTAAATGTGGAGAATTAAATTAAAATTTAAAATTAATGCAAACGTAAAAAGAAAATTCTTAAGAAATAAAAATAAAATCTAAGAATTAAAATTGGATATGAAATATATATTGCTATGTACCATTTTATATTTTGAAGCATGTTGATTAGCAAGAGAGGAATAAAACCTTGACTTGCGTAAGAAAAGCGTTCCGTGTAATTAAAATTTTATTACTATTTATTGTTAAATGTCATGTGTTTTAAGTTATTATTTTGAAGTTAAGGGTAAAAACTTTTAATATATGTGCTCGTGCACAAACAAATTCTGTATTTCTTTTGGAGTATAATGTGACAGCATTGCCTTAAGTGCATTTAAGACTTATTTAAACTGACAGGGTTTCATGATATTTCAATTAAAACATGGAAGAGTAATAATAATTACAATAACAATGCTTGATATATGAAAAACGTTTAAAAGAAACACATAAATGAAAAAAATAAAAATAAATAGCATAATAAACGTATCGAAAACAATAAACTTATATACTTTCTCACATTATATGTAAATTTTATAGTATATATCTAAAAATTATTATAACAAATGTAATAAACTATTATTTTTTTATATATTAGATAAAGGCGTAAGAGTTCAACCTATTTTTTGTCGTTAAATGTAAAGAAAGAAAAATGTATATAACCTAAATTTTTTGTGCATTTTCCCTATTACAATCTATGACGTCTTGCTTACTTTCTCTTTGGAGATAAATCTCCAATATGGATACAAGTTATGAGATTTTAAATGGAAAAGAAGTTTTGGATGGTAGTTTTCATGCCATTGGTATTATCAAATATTTTTCGGCTGAAAAAGTTGGACAACTAACGAAATAAGTGATACTCAGTAAGTGTTTAGTCATTAAAATAGGGAGTGTAAGATAAAACTTTCTACACAAACTCCATTATTATTTGACGAGTGATTGATAGCAGCATGGGACTTTTCTTCCAATATGATAAGAATTATGCACAGCGCTATCCTGTTCGCATAATGGGCACAACATCGTGCTGATTCAGGAAACTGGCCTTTTCACGATTAATGCAGATTTATCTGCCTAACTTAAGTACGAAGAAGGCAAAATTAATCATTTAGTTGGATGACGACCTCCTACTGAATCATTCCTAACTCATCCCACTTCACACTCAACAAAACCTTCTGGCGACTATGATCAACTCTGCATTTATATGTTGGGTATCTACTGGTGTTTTCCCCCAACAATTCCGTTCATTACAGCACGGAATATACACAGGGGGTGGCCATAATTAAACTGCAAGTGTTTAAGGGGTGCTGGAGAGAAAACTGCTGGAAATATTCCAGTGAAATTTGGTATCTGCACGTTTGAAATATGCAAAAAGAAAAAATTCGTCATTTTCATCCGATAGATGGCGCTGTGTCGTGTTTCAATGCTTATCGACGGTATACATGCAAATTTAAGCCCATCGTACAGTATAAAAGCAAGGCCACGTTCAGTAATGGACTATCATGACTCTGAATAAGAAGGAACGTGCATTGTCAGTGGAGTAATTCTATCAAAACGGTAGCAATTATTCAGCTACTCTGAAAGAATACCGAAGTATGAAACGATTAAGAGGTTCAACGAGTGTGTCAATGAACTGAAAAATATGATTTCTTTATTTGAAAAAACAGGAGAATCGGGCGTTATTCCAGGCACAAGAGGGCGGCGTCCCGTAAGCCCGAGAGAAGTGCAACAAATTGATGACGTTCCTGCTATTACGAGTAGCAGTTCAGGAGCTAGCATGAATGTCCAGAATATGATTATGCTCTGTCTATCAGTTTTGGAAGTTATATATGCTACCGGTCAGCGTTGAAATATGGTAAAGCGCCATCTATCGAGTGAAAATGGCGATTTTTTTCTTTGCATATTTGACTTGCGCATGTTCTGAAACGTGTAGATACTAACTTTCACTGGAAGATTCCCAGTGGTTTTCTCTCCAGCACCCCTTGAACCCTTGCAGTTTAATTATGTCCACCCTGTATATATATATATACCATATATATATATATATATATGGATCATATAGTATTAATAAAATTGCTTTTTATTTACAATTTTTTATCTTACATTGACTCATATAACTGTTGTATCTATAAGTAAGAAGGTTCACCAATCCAGCAACCAGTCATCTTGTATCGTCATCTTTCCACTTAATATCATAGCGTTTTCCTTGGTTTCACTGATCTCCCGGTCATTTTCTAACCTGCATTTTTAAACCTTTTGGACGGAACTCTCTCTTGCCCCTTCAATCTCCTTCCAGAATGAACACGGATTTGCACACGGAACCCTAATATTTGGTTCCAACCACTTTTGATTTTATCGAGAGTAAGTACCATCTGGCCTGTAACGATCTTGTCGCCAAATGTCGAAAATCATATATAGGGGCCATAAATTCACATGACACTCCGGCACATATAATTCAATTCTTGGTCTTTCCTCCTCACAATAGGGTATAATCCCACCCACACATGTGTAATACGACCACGTGTTAGATGAAACAAAAGAATGGACAGCCATTGAAGCATAGATGTATCTTATGTATAGTCCGCTTTGAAAAAGAAGCCATATAACGATTCCTTTCGCCGAGGGTGACGAGAATGAAGGAGGGCTAGCAGACTGCTGACCAAGAAGTGCGTTATAATTTATTCATACATTACACTTCATTTCATAATGAATATAAATAGCGTTGATATATAGAATGCGACATTTACAGTGTCTAGTATACCAAATGATGATGAAGCTTTGTAGATATTAATTACTTTCATCAATGCATAGGCTTTTGATTTAAGATACTTACTTGCATACATTTTCTGAAATTTTGTTAGAATTCAGCATGCATTTTGTAAAAGTTTGTTTGCATGCCTATGCGAATTTCTCTTTCGCTTTATTTTTAATACCGATAACAAGTTACAATAATTAGTGATACAATTTATTAATTTCAAATTGTGTGTCTTTATTTGAAAATAGTTGCAATAAGTAAATAATATTATACATTGATTCGAGCTCCATCAAAATAATTTTTTCTGTTCCAGAAGATGGCATGAGTCATAATTTATGAGGTGAGTTTAAAAGTCAAAAAAGTACATCAAACGCAGGATTCCCACCCTGCCCCTCCTTAGAAGACAAAAGAAGGAAGACAATCTTTTTCTACACCATTAACTGAAATATTGCCCTTGTCTTTTATCCTATCCTCAAAAACGTGTTCCTCTCAACTTATCATTAACTTTGAGGAATTTCATCAAAAATATTAAATAGCTCTTTAATTTTTTATATTTCATTATCTGTAAAAATTCTTTCTTAAACGGAGAAAGAGTGATCGTATATTAGTTTTTTATTCTTTTTCAACAGAAATTTATGGGACGTTAAACTATAGATATACTTATATATGAATATATAACAGCAAACGCGTAATATAATGAGACAATATAACGATGATAAATCGTAAACTTCGAATATCTTCAATTTTAGCTTCGAATAATAAAATAAATTTGGTAAAAATATAATGAACTACTTTTGAGTTTATGTAAACTTAGTGGGATTGAATATATTGTATGCAATTTTTTTTTATAAATAAACTCTTTTCTTAAAGTTAAATCCTTCAAATCTGAATAAAAATAACATATAAAATTCGATTTCTTTTTTTCTTTTACAGCCCTATTTTAAAGTAAAATAAAATACAATTTTTCTTCCGATCAGTTCAAAATGTTGGAGTATGATTACAAAGCATTTTTGAAATCACCATCTGGTAAAACTTTCTTCGATCTACGCAAAAAGTCCTCAGAACTTACTTTTCCTCTGCTTAAAAAGTAACTTCGCTTAAATCTTTGGCGGCGAGTTCTTTTTCAACCTTTTGCGATTCAATAAAAGAAAAGTTCTTTCGTAGTATGTTTTATGACACAAATGCTGCGGACATTCACAGAACTAACGTAAGAATCAAGTTTCCGTACCTTCGTAAAAGCACTGAATTTGTCACTAGAAGTGATTTATCCGAACCTGAATCGGAACCAATTTTTTTATTCTTCGGATATCATATTTTAAGGCCTATTTTTTCCCTTTTCACATTTCGCAATTGGGAATTGTGAAATATTTGTTTCTTCTTATCAGAAAACTCTCAAGCCACACTACACTTATATACGATGAAGACGGTCTTGAGAAATATTTTTGTTATATAATTTAATATTTAAAATGACTTTTAAGTTAAGTAACAAATGCATGGATATTTATAAATAGAATAAGAAAGTAGTAACTTATATAAGGTAATAGTATGTTTTAAATTATTAATACCTTTAAATCATATGAACAATTTTAAATTTCTTTTATAAAGGAAAGATTGGTGGCTCGTAAATAATCAAAATTATGTAAAAAAAGCAAAAATTTGGCTTCATTTAACACTTTATCTACCGCATTATGATTTACTAAAGTTTTTTTCAGGCAATATTTTTTTTTGAATCACTACATGGAAAATTATAGTATATACATTAACAAAATACTCAACTTTGGGAAATTTAACCCGCTAGAGCTAATTAATTAATTAAATATATTAAACTGCAAAATTAATTATATACATTGTTTACTTAAAGTAAATAGTCAAATCGTTTTCTAACGTTTTAATTTACATAAAAAAATAAGACATCTTTTTACTTTAGCTACTTTTTCGGAGCAAAAATGACTATCTTGGCAATCCGATCAAAATGTCAGCTTAAAACGTAATTTCTGCTATAAAACTATTCGTTTCCCCCGCTAAAATACCCATCATATATATAGAGCCCGTGGTACCACATATCTTGAAAGAGTGGATTTAAAAGAATACTCCTGCTAAGTATCGTCAGAGTATTCATGAAAAGGGTTATTCTATGGGATTTTAAAGTGAGTGATACTTATAAGTACCGTTGGTAGATAAAGGGTTAATATATATATATATATATTTATATATATATATACGTAAGATAAAAATAAGATAACCAGAATTCTGACGGATGAGCAAATTACTCATGCGAACAAAGATCTTCTGAAGATAATGAAGACAATCTCAGGATTCCAATGGTGCCGGTAGATGGAGCTGGTTCTCTTGTAACATGACTAAATCTCAGTTAGAAGATGGCCGCGTTGACGGAAACATGATCCACAATTGAAATAAGAAGTTTGACAGGTTTTTGCACTTAAAGAAAAATTCTCCTCATGGAATTCGTCAGCAATTGGTAGAAGTGTACGGTGCAAGTGTTATGTAAAGAAGATAGGTGTGGTTTTGGTGCACTGCATTTGATAAAGGTAGGGCAGATGTGCACTTCGGACCTTTAACACTAGAACGACTGGGATTTCGATTACCCTTAAACGTCCACCGGTGTCGTTTCGACACGCCGCGATGTAAAATATGAAAACTAATTGTAATAACTAAATAAATTGCAGGACTACTGCTCAGCAGTGTTTAGTTTTAAGAATTTTTAATACTGCTTCATGCAATTATCAAATATTATGGCCCTTTATATCATAAAAAAAACTGACGTTGACATTAAGTTTCACGAAGCTTCTGGGACCACTGCTTTGTCTCAAAACATTTTGAGTTTCAAATCTGCCAGAAACATTACTATTATGAGGCATCCATTCTGTGCCATCCCTAACGACATATATATCAGGATTTACTGGAATATTATCAATTTCGTCAACACTTCCTTCATATTTTTACAGTCACTATCATTCAATCTTACGTCCTCATCGGAATCTAAACTAGAGCAACACAGTTTATCACCATCCGAGTTCATTCTCAGAAAGCTCTCGCAACAAATTAGCAATTCAGACCTTTCTACGAGTCATCGTTTCAGGATGTCTGCTCCGAATAAGATTCGAAAATCTAATGACATTTTTTTATGAGCAGATAAGCAAATGCTATATAACGAAACTCTTATACACAACGATTTTAGTATAACTGACTTATTTCTGCTGTGAACCCAATGACAATGCATTTAAGGTCAATTTAAATGTGCGATATTACTCCCTGAAGTTTGATTTACTAATGGTATCTACATAGTGAACTATCTTCTGCTGAACGACAGCTATTTATAATAATTAAGTGCCATGGTATCGAAGCGACTCCAGTGGACGTTCTAGGTATATTTAGTTGTAAAATCTCTCCTATTTAACCTTGAACTACAAAACATTTATGTGTAATTACCATGGAAAATGATTAAAAGTTCCCTGCAAAAATGAGAAAAGGAGAACAATCGACACCGACTGATTTTCTAGCGTTAAAAAAAAACTTAAGAGGTCAACATTTACGAACCGATGCTGAAGTTCAATAAGCCGTTTTCACGTGGTAGCTCAACCTTGACGCTGATTTCTACGATGTTGGCCTCGATGGTTTGATGTACCTATGTAATAAATGCCACGATAAGTACGGTGGCAAAATACAGAAGTAATATATACCTGAGTCTTCCTACAGGTTTTATATATATATATATATATATATATATATATATATGTATAACGCGTTTACTCAGAATAGGAGTGTTATTTTACTTTTTGAAACTCCTTCGTACATGTTATATTATATTGTTATAGTATAATAAATATCTACATGAGAAATGCTAAAGATTTAAGAAATTTGGATATAAATAGTAGTTCTGTAGTACCTATAACAGAGCAGACAGGATTGCTTTATGCGTGTATATATATAACATTGCAAAATAATACATTCAAATTTTACTTTTAAATCAAGAATAAAGAACTTTAAAAAGTAAAGAGCTTAGAATCAAGAACTTGAAGTAGAAATGCAAAGGGGCGTTAAATACAGGTTATTATGAGGGAAATGGGGGAGATGAAGTGAAATCCGTTTCACTAACCTTGGACACTGTCTAGAGCTGAGGATAAGCAAGACAGTCTCAAACTAAAAGGAGTAAAAGAGAAAAGAAAAGCACGAGGGAAATTTACAAGATTGCATGACAACCAGCAAAACAGTCTGAGAATGTGTTTATATAAGTGCAAGAGGATTATTCAGAGAACCTTTTAGGAAGAAGTTTTGACTGGAGAGCGTTGTCGAATGCGATTTTGAGGGATTTGATGCAGTACCTTTGGTTTCTGTAGTCAACGAGGCTGTGTCTGTCTAGGTTGTAGGACTTGAAGTTGATAACAATAGTATCGATGAGCTTGTGGAAGGGAGCTGACTGTTGGAGTGCTTACGAATTTGCACTGTTTTTCACAATCCAGATTGGTACCTTCCTTCTCTGTAGAATAAAAAAAATTCATTCATTTCCTCTTTAAGTAATTTTTTGAATTGTATTTACTATTAATTCATGTAAGAAATTATTTCACTCGACGAGTGTCTTACGTTATGAATAAGAACTTAGAAGGAATTATGCTCTCGTACTTTGTTACTGTGTGTGGAGATAACATTTGTGGAATAAGAGAGAACTCTTTTTAATAGTACTAAGTAAGTGGGAATGACCTTTGATATACACTTGGCAAAGCATTTCGTTGTCAAGTCGCCAAATTTGACAAATATATTAGATACTTCCAGATGAATCTGGAGTAGTTTATGATGATTGTTTGCCAATATATATAGTATTAGAAATTTCTAGAAATGATTCATTGCCCTACATAAGAACGATGCAGGTCAGTCAACAATAGAGTCAAGGCTTGAAAATAATTACGTTTCATTTGCCTCATCCGATGTTATGATTATGAATTCCTTTGTATTTAGTAGAGTTCCAGAATAAATTTTGTTTTATCCAAAAGGGGTTGCTCGTTGATTCCACGGTCACCTTTTTGTTACTATCAATCGTATAGGTAAATATATGTATATCAGTTCTTTAAGGTTTAGTGTCTATATTATTAGTTATATGAATAGTTAGATCTCCAAACCAGTTTTTTATAGCTAATCAAATTTTCGTAACGTCAATGCTTATCACATTGCATTCAATAGAAGGCTGATCTCTTATTCATCTTATCAGTAAATTGCTGGTTATCCATGAAAACTACAAGCACACATATTATTAATTTACCATTATTTTAAGTATGAACTGTATTTTGACCGGTTTTGTTTCCTCTGCAACAAGAACAATATTTTCATCTTTCCTTAATAAACTGTGTTTTTATATTCCTTTTTTACTTTTGCTTAAGTTAGATTTAATACTCATTATTATTTATCCATAGTTGAAGGGTTTTACACTTTTTGTCCTTGAAGAGATTGTTCGAATAATTGATATACCTAAGAGTTACTAAAACCACGCAGAGTGAAAAAAATAAAGAATAACTGAGGAAAATTTAATTTTTTAAAAAAGAAAATCTAATTTAATTCGAACTTCTTTTATCTGATAGCACAAAGCTATTTTTCGGACAGATATTTATCATTGAATGAAAATTATTTTATTTCTGTAATAAGACATAAAGCAAGAGTTTATTTTTTTCCTTTTAATATTTTTTTCTTATGTCAATGATAGTCATTAGAAATTGGTAAATTTGTAGTTTTTTTAATTGTGTTTAAGTTATACAAGTTTTGATGCTTTACATGAGTGTAATTTTGTGTGTACTTAACAAACGCACCAACATGCAGTGCTATAGAATAACATTTGTTTTATGAATTTGTACATTAGACTCAATTCAATATGCTGGTCAATTAGTTCTAGTTTCTTAGATGGTCAATTTTTCGATGTACTGTCACACTAAGAAAACGGGTTTTTGTGTCATAAAACTATAAACTTAATGAATGTTGGTAAAAAGTATCAATTGATATATGTACATGCAAAAGTTTAAAGTTTTTGAAGAGTTACTCTTCTTTTTCTAATGAGGGTTTGAAGATATGTGCACAAATTTGGAAGTTACACATAGGCTGGAACAAATATTTTATAAAATCAAAAAGAACATTTGAAATTGCCGATATTTAGATCATAAAAATCAATATAAAATTAATTGTTTACTTTGTTATCCTTTCTTATTTCTTTACTTAATGTAACATTATCTGAGAAAAAGCATAAAAAATTTGAATTAAATAGTATGAACTAAATGGAATTTTGTGGCTGACCTTTGTTATGTAGTAAATACAATTTCTTTCTTTATGTAGGATATCATTCGCAGAATTTATAAAAGTTTTAATATAAAACGTTATTTTAAAAAATCTGGATAATCAAAATACAACAAATATTCTGAAGATATTTCTGTAATTTAAGTACTAAATTTCTAAATAAGAGAAAAAAATTAATAATAAAGAGATTATTTCCTTATTTGAAAATATAAAAAATGTATATCTTTCAAATATTTACTCCAAAAACTATTACTTTTAAATTTTTCAGAGATAAAATACAGTAAACATTGATTTTGAATCAAGTTGAGTAAATAAAATTACACAAACTTAAAAAATATTTAAGATATCTCTCCATTAATTGATATAAACTTGATAAATACAATTTTTAAAAAGTTATTTGAGGAAAAGGAATATAATTATAAAGTATCACTAATGAATCTTTGGAAGACACTTTTTATTATTTTGTATAATTAAAAAAATAATAAACACACACGTTTTGAAAACAATCCTTAATAATACTTATGCATGTAAAATTCACGGTATAATATATAAAAATGTGTACCAGCTAAAAGTAAAGAAAATTAATATTGAAATGCAAGTAAAGGGATTTCTCTTGTTGCTAAAAATAGTCTTAATCAAAATGCAAACATAGGGAAAATAAGTAAAAAAAATTTTAATCTAATATCACTAGATTCATAATATCTTCCCTATTCTTAAAAAGAAAGAATTAATATTAGTTTTACATTTATTGTGAGCTATTTAACCAAGCGTTAGAGAAATAACTCTTACACAAAAATAAAGCTAAATATTTTAAGTTTAAACAAATCAACTAAGAGATTTTCCAGGATTTTAATATAAGTAGAAAATAAATATACGATTCTAAAAATGCATAAAGTAAATATACTTGTGTGTAAACTAAAATAACGTAGGAATTAAAGCACAATATTTTAATATACTGCAAACTGCTCATTGAGCGAATCCTTTCATCTCAAATATAATTTCATATTTCAATGAGAAGAGAGTATATTTACTCAATATTTACAATTGAATTTTCCAATGCCTTTTAGAATTTATTTTTCAAAATACTGTGGAGAAAAGTATTTAAAATGTTAGTTTCAGTTTATTTTGATTTTAACAAAAGAATTCAGATTTTAAAAGAAAATATTGGAATCATATCATATCGTATGTTTAAAGTGCACAGTAAAAAGACAATCAAAAATACGGTTAAAAAACTCATATATATATATTATATATAGCTGCTTTTATTTCAAAATACATTTATAATAATGCCAGACACAGAAATTACTTATTTGATTGATTTGGTTTCGGATTAATGTCACTTACGGAATATTGGTGGTCCTTAAAATTCCGAGCTAAGCTCAACTGACAGTGAGTGAGTATACTGTTTTATGGCGCGAGAACCAATTATGGCTAAGTGATGATGAAGGTACATCAGAGAATATATCGCTTTTCTGATTGCCACCTCACACCACACGCGACAATTTACAGAATCATTTAAGGTATAGCAGTCTTCAGTATTCTCCAGACATGTCTTTGGTGGAATCATGACTTGAAATCTTGGCTTGACTTAAACATTGTCGTATATGAATTTCATGGTCAATGTGCTTCTAGAGGGGCTTAAAGAAGTTATTAGAGACAAATAATTTTATTGTATATCGAAAATTAATTGCATTTTAAAGGTAAATTAAATTTAATATTAATTAATTCAGAGTGTCACATTTAGAGACTTTTAGCAAGCTGATAATTTCTTCCTATTAAATAATTTTTTATACTTTTCTGTTGTTCATCTATCCTTTTTCTCTTTTATGTATTATTTCAGAAACAGATTATTTTCCTATGGGAAAATAACCATTTTTCCCATAGGAAAAAATATCAAACTACCAATAAATATTGAAAGCCCACCAGAATGCCCTTTTAATGGTCAGATGGTTTTAGATTAATGATTTGACAACTTAAACCTGATGAAAGTCCTTTTACTCAGAGCTTGTCGTTACGTAAAAATTTGATGAGGCTCCTTGCAAGAAGATTAAATGTACAAACAAGCAAAAACACATGCCATGATTCAAACATTTCCTAAAATATTGTATAAAAGTTAAGTCTGTCTTATAATAAATTTGGGAAATTTTACCACTTGTAAGTAAAATGCGGAAAAGAAAATGATTTAAATTTTATTTCACTTAACTTTTTATAAGGTCGTGGGAAGTATGCTTACCGCCAACTTCAAGCTAATCTCTTCATCACTTTTAGTAATCTAGTTATCTTACATTTCCTTTTATATATTGTATTGTTAACAAAACTTGTGTTCACTATGCGCTGATCCCTGTTTTCATAAATTTTAAGGAAAGTAATATGTACAAGAATTCTTAATTTCCTCATTAAATATGAATATAAAACATATCCTTTTGGGTGGAGGAAATATTTATAAAATGCAATCTATAAACTCTATGTAGTAAGACTGAAAAAAAACATGTAAAGTGCCTTTTCAAAGGACAAAATGGGTGCTGGTACGGACATTTCCCATCAACAAGAGGATCTTAAAAATAAAATTAATTAAGCTAAATTAATTTATCTTCTTAAATAAATCTCAATCCGAAAATGTTTTGATACGTCATCAGTAGAAAAAATGCCTTGTAATTGGTTAAACTATTTAAATTGAAGTTTTTTAATGTTATGCATAAATATCTTAAATTCTGTTTTGTGTTTTAATAAACAGAACAAATTTCTTTAAAAATAGTCTCTAATGCAAAAAAATGGAAAATATTAGTATCTTACCTGTAGAACTTTATATAATTCATTTTATTTCGTTTTTTCATTTGTATTCTCAGTAAAAAGATAAAGTATAATAATATATATTACAGTATCTTGCGTTAGAGTTCTCAATTGAACTTTAATTAAAAATGGGAATATATTGCTTAATTAGTTCATGTGTTCAGTTAAGTTTGAAAAATAAAGGTAATTGAAAAAAATTTACCTTAACACAAGTCCTTGCCCTTAATAAAAAGATTTCATATGTTTTTTGCACAAATAGTTCATTTAAGTCAACCGATCCGTGTGTAAGCCGAGAAAATGTTTTTCTTTGAAAGTTTGCCCACAAAATTCAAAACTTGTATATAAATCAAATTGAAAAAAAACCTCCTGTAATTCTTAAACATTGTACAATGCGGATTAAAATGTTGTCAAATGGGTGGAATATTTTCCAGTCAAACTGCTGTGAAATAAAACGCCAGACGCCAACAAAGATAATTTTATTTCTAGTGTCTTTACCAAAAGCTAATACATTTCCCCATGTTTTTCTTATTTTGTGCATTATTCTTGCTAATCATACTTTCTGTCCATTTTTTAGAAAATAAGCAGGAAGAGAAATTCGTGTATGATATGTGATCGTCGACCTATCTCTCATGCCCTCTAAGAAAACCCACTGTATGATGATTATACGTATTCAGGCATCCCACTAGCTAAATATGAATTTTATGAACTATTCGGAAGCTCGGATTCAAGTACTGATTTTAATTGATCCATGTTATTATTTTCATTTTCTTTTAGAATAAAAGTTACATTCAAAACACCTCGAAAGTGGCCAACAGAAAATGAAAAAAAAAAGTTTTTCTAACCTGCGTCTTTGCAGAAATGAGTGGGTTCTCTAGAAGCCGACCTCCTTTTAAATTTAAAAAAGTTCAAAAAATTATCGGCTAACATACAGAAATATACACTGTGTATTGTTTGTTTTATATGTATTATATATATGGAGAAAACATTGAATTAAGATCATAAAATATGTTTTGAAGATTCTATTTGTTGAAGTATTTTTTTAAAGTAATTTGTGAACATGTTTACTAATGGATCACGACATCTTCCTCTAATTACTGTTTTTATGTTAATGCACCATGATTCTCACATGCTTTTAAAAATACATTTCCGTAATGATCCTAAAGTAGAGAATAAAAAGCATTTTAAACCAAGAGAATTACTTTTATATTTTTGCTGTTACACTCTTAAATTAAAATTTTTTAACCTATGGATTTCTTTTAAGCGAATTAATGTTAACAAGATAGTTACTTAACTTGAACGCATCAAAAAGTTTCTCCGAAGAATTCACATAAATCAATACTGAAAATAACCTTTTGTTAAGTGCAGTGTGCTCAAAATATTGATCATTTATTGGACGTAAGTACTGTTTTAATTCGTGTTTACGTTTCATAAGCACTAGATTTTTCTATTTTGCTATATTGCTAGTTCCCATATTATTGAACTTGTGAGAAATCTTAAGAAGTACAAAGTGGTCTTCCAAATCAAATCACTTTTGGTCAAATAGAGTTTGACACGAAGCTGCCTGGACATTTCATCAATATTCACCTCACAATGCAATTTAAAAATCTTTTTCTCTTATCTTTCCGGTTTTTTATACCTTTCCAATTATTGTAACATACATTTTTTTTTAATTTTTGCTTCTACTCCTAAATTTTTTGAACCAAATTCTGAGACAGCTTTGTTTTGTTATTGTGCTTTTTTGATGAAAAAAATAATCATAGAAAATAGAGAGGCAGTCAAAATATTGATCCCTTATCGGAGGGAAGTACTGATTTAATTCGTGATTACGTTTCATCAGCAGTGGCTTTTCTATTTTGATGCTGCTACTTCCTTTATCGTAGGACTTGTGAGAAAGCTTAAGTACAATAAAGTGGTTTTGTAGATCGAATCACTTTTGGTCTAATATGATTTGACGTGTCTGAACTTTTCGATATTCAGAACGCAATGCGATTTAGAAATGTTTTTCTCTGACATTTCTGCTTTTTTTGTTGTTGTATCTTTTCAATTATTGAAATACACTTTTTTATACTTTTGCTTCTTCTGGTAAATAAGTTTTTAAAAACATATTCTGAGAAAGCTTTGTCTTGACATTCTCTTGCGCATTTTTGAAAAAAAAAATGTCTTGGAAATAAAGAACCCGAAACGTATTTAATTTATAGAAAATAAATAGTAAGAAAAAAGAAATAATTTCGCTTCCTTAAATTTTTTCTCTCTAAAACTTGAATTTAGTGTGGTTATATAAGTGGACTGATACAATTTATGTGACTATTTTTGTAAACTTGAATCATGCATTCTTAATGTAAGAGGATTTTTTTTATTTAAAGCTGCTAATTTTTTTGAAGGTTTCCCTTTAACTTTCATGTAAATACGAATTACTGTTTTAAGAAGTGTGGTTATTTAGGTACTTTCTTGTTTTGCCGATGCATGCAATAAAGTCGCCAAAAATGATACAACGAATGTCAAATGGCCCTCTGATGAACTTTACCACCACATTTTCAATGTTTTCTTATCTGTAATGTCTTTTTCATAATACATCAAAAATAGATGAAAAACCAGTACGAACTAACATTTATTAATATTTTCATGTATATATTGTGTGTTGTAGCCGGTAAAGTCTGCTTTTGGCGATATTTGCGCCCGTGAAACGGAAGAGTACCGTTATTTCTACACGAGGTTAAAAAACAATCAGCCAGGTATGCTTAATGTATTAATTTCAGTTTAAATTCATGAATAATTGTTTACATTTAATTACATGAAAACGTAAAAAAATGAATTACTTTTGAAAATTAATAAATTAACATTGTGAAATGATTGTTTCATTTGTAATATTTCTACCTACCGAAGTACATATAATTTCTTTCTAGATTTTATTGATATATAACTGGTAATTATGTTGATATAAGATTACTGAATTCTTAAAATTATTAATAAAATGAGAATGTCCTCAAGGATTGATATAAAATAAGAACAATATTAATTTTATTTTGAGTTCTTGAACATTTTACTTGTATTTTGGTAACTTAATTTTTCTATTAAATTTTAAATGCAACTTAAAGTAAAAATTTTCATAATAATATACTTCTGAAAACAAATTAATGACCATTTTTTTCTTTTGTTAGTCAGAAAAGAAACTCATTAAAAAGCTTATTAATATTAATTTGAAATTCCGAGAGAGTAAAAATTTGATTCATTTCAGAAAAGAAATATATATTTCTCAAGAATGAAAAACTCTCTCTTTATATATATATATAATGTCATCCAAAATTTAATTATTTCTAGTTTCAATAATTTTGCTTAAACCGAGACACCTTATTTGTATTAATAAATGAAGGGCATTATACAATTAGGTAATAAATTTCATTTCCTTTTCTAGAACAAGGTATATCAAACCTGTAAAATCCATTCAAAAACTTTCAATTGTATCTTAGCATGGAAATTTTAGATTTTTTTTCTGTTGAAGTGTTAATGTCTAATGAATTCAAAATTTTGATTTTTTTACATAAAGCACAGAAAGACATGGCATTGAAATAATGTTCTATCATGTCGTGTTATAATAATACAATCTAAGCTTATGTACATTGTCATCGTATAGCTTATTTTTTCCTTAAAAATTGTTCATCAAAAGAAAAATGAAATAATTAACACACAATTTTTTTTATCAATCGAATTATTTAAAAATTTTAAGCATCAAAATGCATCTGTAAAATAGTGTAATTCTTACATTTTTATATAATTCTTCTTTTTACATTCCTATACTATTCATTATTACTAATTTCATTAAAATTTTTAAGACATTCAAATTTGAAATTTAGAATTTCAAATTTTTTTAAAATTAGGTTGATTTTTATATACAGATTGATTTATGTAAAAACTTACCAGTACCTTTGTGATTTCATTTGAATAGTAGACTCAAACCTAATTTCAAACTTATTAATTATACAGAATAAATAAACACTAATTATTTCAAATAAATTACTTTTAGTTTTGATGCGAATATCAACCACAAGTTTGCAAAATATATATCAAAATCGTAAGAAAATTTTCCTTTCGTAACTCATTAGGATGCGAATGTAAAACATTATTCTGCATTTTAGTTAAAAGAGAAGTGTAAAATTCCAAATCAATGGCCTTAGATAACATAAATTTATGATGTTTCCAGTCTTATTTATTTTTTAAAATTATTAAATGACTACATTTTAATGAATGCAGAATATAAACTCGGGGAGGTGATTCGTCATTAAATCTTATAACGTAAGCAAAAAGAACTTTCCCTCAATAAAATTTTCTCAAAAATACTTGTTAAGGTGAAGTTTTTTAGAATGTGAAACTGTATTCTCCAGTTTTTATTCAATTACATAACATAACGATTATTTAAAATTTCAGAATCGTATAGTAGAAAAAATTATTACAATAATATTTTTTACTGTGAGTTATTTAAAAAATGTATGTAATGAATATACATATAGTATCCTATAAAGTGTTATAAGATTTAAATGTTACCACTTATTTACATAGAAATAAATTCATTAAAAAAGAAAGTTCCGAGTCTTTCCTAAAATAAATTTCATTTATATTAAAATACATCGTTGTCAAATGATGTTATTAAATGGAAACTTGAAAGTAATTGGAATGTATATTAAAAATGTAACATATTTCTTTAAAAAAAACTGTTCTCAAAGTAAACCATCATTAAATGAGTGGACATAACCTTTCAACATGTAATAATACGGAATTCGAATTCTTTTTCTGCAATTTTGATATTATTTTATATTATGTAGGTATAGAGATAAGGTTTTAAAGGATATTCAATTATTTTTAGTCACTTATTATTTGGAGTAAAGTGAAACAGTTCGTGCAATTACTGATGACGTAAAAATGAGACTTATTTTTATATAAAAATATTTTTATATTTATATTTTTTACCTGTTGTTTTTTTATCAGAACACACACACATCACAGTTTCGTATATAATTAAATCTATTTTAAGTGTAACATTCAATGTTTATTTAGATGTATTTTCTCCAGCTAATGTAATTACATTTTTAAGGCTTTGTGTGAAACATATACTCCATCTACATATAATAAATGCTGTAATAGTAAAAGTGAATTTTGGAAGTTCTAACAATAAAAATTAATTTAATTACTCTGTTGAATGAAAAGTAGAAAACAAATTTAACGTGAAATGAAATAATTCAAATATTTGTTTTTAATTATTTCAATCAAACTTTGTTTACGAAAAATAGTTTCTCATTGAATATCCTAAAGAAATAAAGGAAGTTTGATAAGATTTAATTCTGAAGAGTATCATGCAATAAAGTCATACTTTAAATATAACAGATTGCTTAAAAGTCGATCTAAAAATAGTGATTGAATGATTCTTGACATTGGCTTCTGTAGTAATATAATGTTATGAAGAAGAAAAATGAATCAAGTAAAAATGAAGCTTTCATGAAATATATTTTGACTAACTTAAGTCAAATATATTTTTAAAAACCTGTTTTTAAAACATGCCTTCAAAATATATTTGACATTAATTAGTTCTGAACGATCTGAATACGATTCATAATCTACAGGATTATTGTTGTAAATGGACAAGGGTAAAAGTAATTACAGACAGAAAATTTAAGAAATTCCAACTTCTACATTTATTCTGTAAGCTTTTTAAAAAAACCTGTTTAAAATATTATTTATCATTCCAAAACTGTGTCGTAGGAAACGTTTCTCATTTTTTCTCCACCACTCGTACGTAAATGGTTGTGTTTTCCTCCTAATGAGATATACAGTCAGTTTGTGGTAACGTTTGGTTACCTCTTTCATCCGAACCCTCTTATCTACCTGTAAACCCGGCTAGATGTGTAGAAGGAACTGAATAATATACAGAAAATTATTTCCAATCTAATTTGATTTATTAATTCTTATTAACAATTATAAAACAGACACAATACAATTCTAATTAAGGTATATGAATTATAGTAGAGTGCGGAGATGAGATTCTATAACATGGAGATACTACTACAGACCCTCAACTGAATCTAAGATAGCTTAAATACGCTCAATTACAACTACGTCGCACACTAATAACTAGCTTCTGCTTAATCAAGTGCACAGTACCTGAACCTTTAAGGCATCGGATCCTACACTGGAAACTTTCAGGCACTCTCTTCGGCTTAATCAAATGACGATGGCTCCACGCTCTGTAATTTTTAATTAATTTCACTGCTTTTCAATCTTCAACTAACAACTAATTCTCAAACTTCTGTTAAACTCCTATTTGCACACATCTAACGTATCAACTTCAGCGTGTGAACAACAATGTGCCAACAATTCATTTCCTTCCTTCCTTCCTTTCTTTCTTTCTTATTGCCAACTTGCGAAAACCGAATTTATATAATATACCTCATTTACATAAATCACGTTCGCTTACTCGATGAAAGTTAGTTGAATTAAATATTTTGTTTAAAGAGATAAGAAGATATTAGTGGAACCGCGTATAGATCCGTCACAAGTTATTTTCCCCCAAAACTAAGTAGTTCGAAATTATAAATATAGCCAATCACATAATAATCTTCACATCACACAAATGCACGAATCAATGTGAGTTTCTAAAAAAATTGAATAGAGCTTAAAATGAAAACTTAAGCCACTCGTATGCAAGACCAAATTATTTAAATACAAACTAGTGTTCAAAACTTAGCAATTTTTCTAATTTTGTGGTAATTCTGGAAAAACAACAACAATAGTTGGGAGACATGAAATTCATATTGCAGAAGCAATGTAGTACTTATAGTAAGAAGAAAGCAAATTATAGCAGAAACTGAAAATGAGCATGATACATGCAGTACAGAATGAAACAAACAATTTTTTATTGAGAAAATGTTATTGGTACAAAACATTGTCTGCTCAGGCGAGAGAACATAAAACCAAAGTCTCTTAGTAAGGGATATAACCTACTTAAATATAATGGCTGTTAGTCACTTTTTGTTCATAATGAACTCCATATTATTCAACAGTATTTAAGGTGAGAGTTCCATTTTTGAATGAACATTTACATAAATTGTTCAGTTTTTAGAGAATAATATCATGCTGCCATGAAACTACCTAATTTTTTCCGACGCATGTTCAAAAGGACTTAAATCAGGGGAGCATCTTGGAAGCAAATGATTTGTAAAGCTGCTCGTTGTCAATCATAAAACCAAAATCTAAGCCAATAGCACCGCACAGCAAACTCAAGTAATTAAAGATAACCTTGAAAATGATATCCGACTACTGAATTTCAACTGAAAATGGAAGCTAACTCCATCCGTTTATCATAATGTCTCCCTACACAAGCCCGTCAGAATAATCCTAACGGTCTATTTTCCTGATGTTGGTAGATGAACGCATAACTCTACCTTTCCCATTTGGACTGGTACAATGAATCATTTGGCAGATTGCAATGATTCGCACTGGTAAAAGGATCGCACTCCGATTAATGAGAAGTTCAAAGTTTGTATTCCTTTTACCACTGTACACAGTGTTGCTGATAGGCTGCAGTGTTAATGATGGTGGAAGAAAAGGCCGCCTGTAAAAAAGTGTCGGGTCAACTGTCATCCCGTTGCCGTACGCAACTGCTGAATAATTTTCGTTACTGTCTGGTTTCAGTCTCTTTCACCTTTACGATGTTATATCGTTACCCTTGCTGCTGTTTTTCTTGGACGACCAACTTAAATATTTCCTACAACAGTACGTGTCCCTTGGAAGATTGTCCAAGCTCATGATTCAACAAATCCCAAACTCTTCAGCAAAACATATTGAATTACGTTCCTCCTCAAGAGTTTGCCGATAATTCTACTACATGTAAAACCTATTAATAGTTTCTTGTAGCTATATTATACATAAGAGTCTGGAAATGTCATCTTAAAGACATCTTGCATTGCTACTCCTTGCATTTTTCTTGTCATCTTGCAACAACTGACGTCATGCTTCTAATATATTTACAGATCAATCACCCTTCTACTTATTTATTGTAGCTTCTTATTTGCTTTTTTATTGTAGTGATTGCTAATTTTTTTTACAATATCTAGACTGTATGTTGAAAATAACTGAGTTGCTTATGTTTTGAACATAAAGTGTATTGTTTATGTAGAGAACACTAGTACGTGTGAACTAAATCTAATGTTTTTTTTTCCCTTTTTTTAGATTTTTTTACAATATAATTATGAAAATTAAGAAATTTTAAACTTCCCATTATCAATAAAAAATTCAAAAAGTTATATATTTTTTATATTTCTTAATGATTCCTCCATTAACGTGAGAAATATCAGGATAGGTAATCCATTATTTACTCGGATGTATTTTTTTGTGTGGTCATTTTGACAGGCAATATGACAAATAATATCCGCCAAAATGAAGGATGATTTCTTTTTTAATGCATTATGGGAATAGATATAAAAACATAAGAAACTAGAATTTATGAAAGAAATAAGGAATAAATCGTTTTCGAAGAATATTTTATTAGAAATACATTTGCTAGAAAATTCAGACTGTCTCTTGTTACATTACAGATATATTTTGAAACATCTGATTTATTGGTAATAAAAGTATTTATAAGAAAAGCGTCCCCATTCCACAAGGCAGGAAAAAAGAAAAATAATCGTTTTTCAATAAGAGTCCAGATAAAATTCAATTGAAGACACGGATATATATTTTACAATTGATGGAAATATGTAACAATTTTTAGTCCTAAACTAATTTAATGCTTATAAATTTGAATGTGGTTAGTTTTTTTGAGCATTGGATGAAAACCTTGAATCAGCAAAAATTTCTTAGAAAATATATCGGGAATCCTTATATCATTAATTTAAAATTCCAAAATGTTTGAAAACAAGTTACGTTTTGACAAAATACTTTAGATATTTTAAAATATATGGTAGCAGAAATCTATCTAAGAAGGGGATAAAAAGAGAAGTAATCTCAAAGAAAATATAAAAACAATGTGCAAAAAGTATTGAAGGTAGTATAGTGTAGATAACTTCTTATAAAATACAGCATTATGTTGGAAATTATTGAAACTCACAGCGGTGTTTCATTGTTAGCAAAATTTTAAACATTTTCATATTATTTGGGATATTTTTCAAGAATAATACATTAAAATACAACACAAATTTTACTCTTTTTTATATAATTGTATTTTTCATCGGTAATACATGCAATATACAAATATAAGAATTAGTTTTACAACGTAAACAGCTACTCTTCAATTTATATTTAAAATAGTAAAAAAAACCACTTGTTATTTTTCGATTCTAGTATATGAAGAATAATACATTATAATATCTCTAATGTATGCTTATCGCGAATATTGTCTTACAAAAAATGCATATGAAAAATAGTTGCCTACTTTTAATTATTCTAAAAAAAATTCACTATATTTTCTTAATGGAAAGCAAAAATAAATAAATAAAATAAAATAAAAAGTAGAAAAAAGGGGACTGGGAAATATCGAATTTACAAATATTCAACACTAAGCCAATTTATTTTTCTAATGTGTTGTGTAATTTTATGGTATGGAAGTAAAACAATCATGTGTAAATTATTTACTGAATTTTGAAAACCAAATACCTGTAAATAATTGTTTAAGAAATTATATTTGATTCAAACTTAAGTAAATTTTTAAATGAGGAACGAATTAGTGTGTGTGCGCAATATTTAAAGAAAAAAAAAATGTGAACATAGATTAAATGTTCCTAAACATTTTTAGCATACCTATATTTTCTTTGAGGAATTTTATTATTTTTACATCAAAATATACTAATGTATATTTTAATACTTTCGTTGTAGCATTAAACATTTGTATTAGCAATACATGAGTGCAAGAATTATTTGAATTACTTGTAAAGCTAAGTAATCAATCTAGAGTGATAAAAAATATAATTCAAAGCCTCGGATATGAAGTACTTAATGATTACTTAAATCCCAAAAGTTTATGATTTTACTCATATATTGTGATATAAGGATAAAGTATTTGAAAATTAAAACATGTTTAATGGGATTTAAAATCAATAGACAGAACAATATATATTTTTTCCTGTGAGTAAAATTCCTTTAGAGCAAGATTTTAATTTAAGTTTTAACCGAAATTAAATTCGAAATTCATTTAAGAATATTATCCTTATATACGCACGTTTTATTTAACATATTTTAAGAGTTGCGATTATTTAGGTAAGACTGCAAATAAAGAAGAAACTTATGAAAGTTATGAGAAAGTATTTGCGGTATTTATTGTAATTAAAAGCATAAAGCATAAACGCAAGATATTTAACACAAACAAACAAACAATACACAAATAACGTAAGTATTTCGTTTGGAATGCACATAAATACAAAGGCTGATCAGAAAAAGAGTTTACAAGTCGAATAAAGAAATATTTATTAACAAAAGGCAGAAAATACAAAAGGAAATTAAGAGGCATACGTACCAGTCACATTTCGACATAATTACCAAGTCTATTTAGGCATTTATCAGAGCGCAGAACCAACTTGTTTAACCCGTCTTGGAAGAAATCAGGTCCATGTTCACATTGAGCCAAGTCTCAGCGGATGTTTTCACAGCACTGTCATGGAATATCGCAGTACATCAAAAATGATATGTTACACTCTAATATAGCTCAGTACCAACTCTGACGAGATTTCACTCAGAGTCACCCATCGATCATTTTGAATCATTTCTTCAATTCGTTCCATGTTTATTTCTGTCGTTGAAGAACTTGGCCAGCCGCTCCCTGCCATATTGCGGTTTTTGACATACTGTATGCCTGATTGAAAAGAGTGACACCATTTCATTACATGTTGTCTGCTTATTCTGCTCTGCTCTCTCAGATGCGGACAAATTATTTGACCATAAAAATCGAACCACCACTCGCACTTCCAAAAGAGACCAATTTCATAATCTCTTGCCATTTCAATCGTCCTGAACAGTCTGGGAACTTTCCCTACCTACCTGAAAACCAGCTGTATGACAAGTAGCACCATTAGTCTCCACTCTGGGGAAATAAAATTTCTCCACAGTGTGTAGTTTTCAAATGCTGCGGGCTTGTAACCTTTTTTTTTCTGATCATCCCTCTTAGATTTATATAATAAATCTAATTTTTAACTCATTTTTTTCAGTAAATTTATATTCAGTAAACTATATAGCGTTTATAATTTTAAAAAAGGAGATATCCTTAAAAATTGATTAAAATATCTACTTTTTAGTTTTATGGATTTTTGATAAAAATTACAAAATTTTTAATATATAAAATTTCTTTTTATTAAGTTCGTAAATTTTGAATATGAATATGATAACATGAAGGAGCCTTCTCCTGTTAGCATAATGAATTCATTTAAGTTACGCAGGAAATCAATGCGACGGCAAAAGAAAATAGTTAAGGCAAAATCTCCCGAAATAGCGTCTGGGCCTTAGGCAAATAGTAAATGACGAGTCTCATTTTACAAGCATTCTTTATCTGTAATTAAATAGCAGTTAAAGAAAAAATGAGTGTAATGGAGTTTATCTTTCATTTTTAATACCGACGGCTGTACATTTTTTTTTCTTTCCAAACTCGCTTTTGTCTTATTTAAAAATGGTCGTTAAAATTATCTTCTCAGAGAGACATGTGGTTAATCAAACATTTTACATTTATTCACAAGATTTCAAAATTAAACTGTCATTTAGAATAAAAAGAGCTGATTATTAAATAATTATGCACAACTACAGTTTTAGGAATTATTTAGGAATCCCTTTTTTTCTGTGCTGATATTATTTTTAATTTGAAGTTCAAAAAAATTACTTCTCGTGATAAATGCTTGTTTCTTTGTTTGATAAGTTATGAATTATAATTAAATTGAAGCAATTTTTAAAAGCGAATATTTGACTTTTTGAGATATATATAATCATGAATCTCAGTCTATAGATTTCCTTCTTTTATCATTTTAAATATCAAAGGTACGTTGAATGTTCATTAGTGAGTTTTTGCGGTTATTTTTTTTTTTGATGTTTACTTGGTATGGGAACTTGGGGAGTAATACGCGAGCTCAGGAGTAGCATATGATGCTATACAAAGTAAAAATGCATACAATTTCTGCAATTCATAGTTTAAATGCTATGCTAAAATAGTATATTAATAATTCTTTTCATCCTAAATGATCAATTTCATATAAACCTTCTTTTATGAGTGAATTAGCAGGTTTAAGTAAGCTGGTGAAGATAGATTGATTGATTGCGCATAATAACGTCAAATTTCAAAGCCATTGGCGAAGAACCATACAGTTTTGAACCATGGTAAAGTGACCAGAACGACAGCTGAGCTGAACCCCTCCCCCTTTCCAGACACAGTTGTTTATTCAGAGGTTATAAAGTTCATTTGTATGGAAATGCTATGTAAAATAGTTACACATGGCATCTCCAACCGTCCTATGTTGTTACTCTTTAAAATGTATTTCATTCAAATGCTTTGGAGTCTTAAAACGCTTAACCTGATTATGGAAGTATATATATATATAAACATGCTGATTCAATACTATTCGTTCAAATTTCGTGTGTAGGTAGGAGGAAGCCGGTTTCTCATAGGAAAGTATGTCCGCAAACGTCATATGTATGGAGAAAATGGACAAGTATTGAGAAGACAAGTATAGAGTTAAATGGTAATGAATAAGACTTTTATTCCGACAAGGTAAAATTACAGGTTTATAGTAGGTTCTAAAAATTGTGACCATTTACACGAACACAGGATTCATAGTACCGTTGCATTGACAGTCAAATATTTTCAAAAACGCTTGGCATATCACTGACAATGCTGGTGGTAACTATTTGTGCAACAAGGCCCATTTTACTGTTGGTATGAGTCTCGTATACATTGTACACCATGACCCTCTAGAAAAAGAAATCCAAGGGTGGTAAATACGGTGACCTGGGTGGCCAGGCAATCGGCCCACCTCTGCTGATCCATCGAGTTCCACATTTTCGGTTCAGGTAATCACGCAAAACAATCGTGCTTGTGCTGGAGCTCCGTCATGTTGAAACCATATATCTTGGTGGATATGCACAGGAACAGCTCCCAGAACAGTCGGTAACATGGTCTCGAGAAAGATAAGATATTTTCGGCTGTTCAATCGGAGCGGTTGCAAGTAAGGTCCCAACAATCAGTCACCAATGATTCCAGCCCATACATTTACTGGAAAAGGATGTTGCGCAGCGGGACTTCTCGTAATATGTGGATTGTCCTGAGCCCGCACATGTGAATTGTGTGCATTGAACACACTTCCACAACTGAATGACACTTCATCTGTAAAAAAGGACAGATATTATAAAATTGGGTTCCCAGACACCTTTCTGTATGAACTATTGTTCAAATTCCTCACGTTTTGGATAACCTTTAGGCGGCAATAACTGCCGCCGTTGCAGATGGTATCGATGTACACCATGTTAGTGCAGTACAGCCACACTGTTGATTGATAGACCCCAAGCTGCTGAGCACTAGCTCGTGTGCTGGTATTCGGATTATCTTCAAAGAATTGTAGGACTCTTTCTTCGATGTTGACAGTCCGCGTCAGTCGTCTTCTCATCGTAGCGTGCATGTTGCTGCGTAGTGAACCACGTTCGCACAGATTACGATGCACATGTGCAAACATTTGCTACGGTGGTATTCTTCTGCCAGGGTATCAGTTTTTGAAAATTTGCCTAGATCAGCGGCCGCTTTCGCCTGCTGTCCCAAGTGCGAGATGCATATCCGCTAACTCTTGATTCGTAAAACGATTCATCTCCTCACTAATGAGTTAGCTCGTGCACTGATGACAGTAGGAGTGGTCAGCCGAGCTTTATACTGATTGGATACAAACAGCGACCTCTACATACAGATGAGTACATTTAGGACCATACATTCATATGTGAAATCGGTTCCCTGACATATAACTTTCCTCCCCACGAATTAAACGAAAAGTTTTGAATCAACCTGTACATATATGTATATATATATTTATATATTCATCTGTTAACCTTTTACATGAGTGAAACTTAGAATCATTTGGACGTCATAAGACCTTTATAACATAATATTTCACATATATACATCTAAAAGCCTAACTGCATATTCGATGTAATATTGATATCCAGATTCACCATTTTTACGCGTGGGGAAAATATTTCGTAAGATTTTTATTTTAATGAATAAATTATTAAAATTAAAACTAATTGCTTTTGATTAGATATTCTACTAATTTAAAATATTTTTACTTGAGCATAATCATAATTTTACGTATAAAAGGCACTATATTATTCTTCACGATATACATGGCTTTGACACAGGTTGCAACGAAGCAAGCAAACTGATTCGATATTCCTCAAAAGCTACTTGCTTTATTTGAAAGTTGTTAAGTTAGTGTATAAAAATAAAAACTTCAGCAAAATGTTACTACTCAGTGGCATCTTTCAATGAGTGGCTTTATTCTCAAATCTGACATTTTATGTTGCAAACGCAAATAGTTCAGAAGAGAATAAAGTTTCTTTCGGTTTATCTGAGTTTTAAAAAAATGAAAAGAAATATCTCGATTTGTTTTCTTTTGTTATGTTTCCTTTTCTAAGTTTTCCGCTAAGTTGAGTACTGCGTTGGTTGGCTGATTTTTAAAGAAAGATGCTGAAGTCAAATGCTCGGTATTACTAGTAAAATATTGAAATGGGATATTGACGTACCCAGTGGTTTTATTTATATGAAAAAATTCGTGATTTAAGAGAGAAATATTCAAGAGTGCCAATTTAATTTACGTGGCTTTTTGCTGTTATTTTATTTAGCTTCTTATTGCATTACTGTTATCTTGTTTAGAATATTCAGTCAAAGGCATTCAACAAAAATATTGAAATCAGTCTAAAGATGTAGAAAGCTTTTGAGTTAAGTGTATACTGAATGGTATAAAATAAATTTGATGAAAAAAAACTTCTGAATTTAAATAAGCTTCATTCCCTATTAATAAAACTCATCAATCAAAGACTGATGTCCTTGGCAGGCAAAAGAACTTTTCCAGCTGATATTTCTATTCAATTTATTATTAGTATTTATTTCTATTCTAGATTAAAATAGAATTTAAGTTATTTGATATTTAAATTTAAGAATATTATTAAAATATTCAGATATAACGTGAGTTTATTTAGTCAATTTAAAGAGCACAATTTACTCAAGGAATTTGTAATTAATTTAATTTAATTGATTTAATAATCACAATGCATAACTATTTAGCACTTATTAACTAAATTTAATGACCCAATTATTAGTAGTAATGAGTAATATTTATAATTTTTGAGCTTTTCACAATATGATGCTGTGTTTGGAGGAAGCTGTGAGCATTTAAATATCTAGAAAAACTTTAATCCTCACTACATGGATAATTTCTTTAGAATTTTTTTTTCAATATCAGATGATGAACAATTATTTTACTTCCCTTGACTGAAAACCGTGATTTTCCTAAACTCTTATGGGATTTTTCTTTGTACTTTTATATAAATTAGAAAATAAATTAATATATGTTGAGATAATTCAGACTATTCCGAGTTTTCTTCAAGCTTGTTTTACTGTTTTCATCTCGTTTTCCATTTTTTTCATAATTAAAATTTACGCGGAAAGAAGATGCTCAATTTATTCGTAAGAATCAGAATTACTGAGATACACAGATGTTGCATTGTTAAATTATTTGATTTTATTAGTCATTTTGCTTTACGGTTTTGAGTATGAACATGATCAAATAACTACATGTGAAATGTTTTCAATCTGCCATTGGTGATTTGATTTTAATTTAAATTGCTCTCTAAAGTAACATGAGAAAAAATAGGCAGTTGCTGGATTTAACAATGCAATTAATGAGTTTGCATAACTTCACACAGAATAAATCGATCAGTTTCAGAAATAACAGAAAGTAAAAAATACGTAGAATGTGTGTTCCTATATTTTTTATTTTTCAGACAGTTCCAAATAAATATTGATAAAAGTATAAAACATTCGGAATATATAAAATTCATGCAATATAAAATGTAAAATTCATAAAAATATGTGCATGTTTCTCAGAATTTTGAGAAATTGTCAAATACTTACATTTGAAATTTAATATATCTTTTGAATTTTAAAAATATTTTTCTAGAATTCCAATTTTATTGCCGAAAACAATTATTATATAAAGTAGTACTCGAATTTTTTTATTATATATAAAACAGTTGCCAAATTGTTAACAAAAGTGTGTTGTTTTTCAAAAAAGAGGAATCTTTTTTTGTTTTATTAAATGTGTAATATTCAGGTAGAATTGAAAGATGGTCAAAAAGATTTTAAACTTTAGCTGAAGTTAGAAGTCGGATATTCTGGGCTTTTCTCAAAAATTGGAAGAATGACAACTAAATCCTGATAATATAATATAATATAATTCTTTTTTTTATAATTCTTTGAGTTTATTAGTTCTGACTCTGGAAGGTGACAGCTTATTTATCTAGACTTACTTGCTATTTTAAAAGTTACTCTTGTCGGTATTCATTATGGACATTCTTTATCAGAAGCAGAAAATCAAAGGTACTAAAACATTTTTAACAACGAGTGGATTTATTTATATATCTTATGAGGCTTAAGTGCTCAGGAAAATAAAAATATTATTATTTATTTTACACTTTTAATATACATATTATTCCTTTCCACAAATAAAATCATTTTTGGGTTTGAATATTATAAAATATCTACTAAAGCAAACTTCAAATACCTATAAAATTTCAGAATACAGACTGTGACTTTAAATAAAATAATATTGTCCAGGAAACTAGATAACTATTTTATTCAAGATTTCATAACATTATATCTATATCTGTAGAACGAGAATAGAACATTTCTTTATACATTTAAAGATAAATGATCCTTCTGAACATTTTTTATGGATTATCTTAGCGTTAAGGTAAGAATCTATGTGGATGGAGGGAAATCTCTACCGAATGGGGGAGAAAAATGTATGGATGGATCAATCCATTACGGTCCATGACCTAGAAATAGAGGAATAGAAAATTGTGTCACTTAACCATTGTCGGATTTAAATGTTGAAAGCTTTACTGAATGATGGTAAAACTTAATATGAAACCCAAAACAAAATTTAGTTTGATGATACAGGTCTGTTTTCAGTTATAAGCATGTTTATTTTATAAATTTATCGGTTATAAAATTAATAATTAGACATTATAGCAATAAAAACTTGAAATATAGGAGCTCCTTTGTGCATTTAAATTTTATTTTAACATTTTGGTGTATACTTCTGAGAAAATTATTCGTAGACAGTTTCGATAAACTCTTTAAAGAATTTCAATATTTTATAAAACTTCTCTGATTAAATTTCTATTTATTAATATATGTTGAAATGTACTAAAGAATTAAGTATGATATATGTAAATATCCAATCGTAAATATAGATTGGTAAATTTCCTTTTTACTCAAACAATTTTAAGAAATAATCAAATAGATTTAATTTAAATTTATACTACAAATTTTCTTTAGATTTACTAAAGAAAATTCAGTTAGGATTGTTCTATAAGGTTAACTCAAAGTTGAACACACTCAGAATTATGATAACTGCAATTTGTTGAGGCTTATTCATTGCTTTTCCTAATGTTATAAAAAGTGGAATGTAGGCATGGAATTTTTTTGCCTAAGAATATTAACAACGATCTCTTTATAGCCTTAGGGACGATATCAAAGGTATTAAAATATTTTTCAGATTTTAGAATTTTACAGAGAAGAACTTTCATTTTCATCAATATCAGTTGTGTGTACTATTGTTTCAAAAATTTATCGAACTAAAAGTGCCAGTAAAAATCAATACTACACTTTATTTAAATTAGAAATCTATGTTTTGAATTTTTCTCTTTAGAACATAGCGCAGCTATTTACAATATGCTCATTGAGAACTAACAATTATTTTTGTACGATTTGATTCGTTGATTTAATTTTTTCAGTTTCTTGACGCATATCGTATGAATCTGAATGCCGCAAAACACGTTTAAAATAATTACAACGCAAAATCCTTTAATATAAATAAGAAAAAGAAATTCATTAATTTTGTAAAAAAGCTATATACTCCTGTGAATATTAGCTTACTATAAGATTTAGAATTAATAAAATATGCTTCAGAAATTTACCTAAATGGATTGCAAATATTTATATGTCTATTTATACATTATATCTAGCTATCGATATATATATATATATATATATATATAAACATTCCTTCCAGAAACAGTGCCTTGAAAGATATAATACATTAAAAAAAGTAATAGTCTCGAACTGGTATCTATATTCTGCGAAACTGTAATTCTTCCCCAAAAAAGTAGAGATGTTTAATTAATTTATGATTATATAATTACAATTTTTGAAAATATATTATAATTTATGCATTCTACATCTTTTAATTTATTTGCAGAATAATAATTTTGTTCCTTTTTTAAAAATTTAACTTCAATATGTTATTCAAAATTTGAAATTTAAGTACAGCAAAAAATTTAGTTTGATCTTTTTCGAGATCCTCAAACATCAAAACTATCCGAATGGTGTTGAAGAAATTACTCAGATTCGTCTTTGGTTCTTTCCAGCTAACTTAAATGGTTCTCATAGTAGTGAGAGCTAGATGGAACCATATATATAACATAAATTTGTTGTTTATTATATTTTAAAATTATTTTAAATAGTTTGAAATATCTTATGGAAATTTATCTCATTATCCATTATGTCCATCATTAATGGGTTGAATGCTTTACCGGAGCACATTATGTAATTACATAAGATTTTTAGCTAGTTTCAGTTAAATCTAAATGTAACTGCTAAGGCTGATTTTTAGCAATCTAAAAAAAGTTTCAAATTTTGAGAAAAAAATCGAAACAATTTCATAATACTATTAATGAATTAATTCACTGTATTTATTTTAATATTTAACATAATACTAATAAGGACAAAAAATGCTTTTAAATTATCTAACTAAAAAAATATTTTTATCAACTAATTAAAACAGCATAGAATATAAATATAGTGAAAGCATAATTACATAACTATTCAATGTAACAATTTAAATCTATTTAAAACCTTTTTTTAAAATCAAATTTCGTTAGTACAAAATTCTACGAAAAAGCAATAAATTATATAAATTCTAAAACTGCTTATTCTTAAATATTTAAGATTAAGGTATTTTATAACGTCGTAGAAAATCAGTTGAATGTACAAATATAGTAAGAAAATTTACCTTTTCTCTTTTGAAAGATTGAGTACTGTTCAGTATTAAAGAATTGTGTGTGTGGTAACAAATCCATTTATTTACCTAAACTAAGTACAGTAATATTGTAAGAAAAATAGTCGCATAAAGATTTTAAATTTATTACAGCAATTCATATTATATGGAACTGTTTTTGAAAGTACTTCTCTATAAATCTTTTCAACATTTCAGCCTTTCAAATGATTTATTTTCAAAAAAAGTAGTTGAAAACACACTGGTTTAATAAATCAGGGTTGTAATTGTAATTTTCCAAAATATGTTTTTCGTTCCAGGTTAGCAATAAACCAACAGTGCTTTTCAAATACCTTTCTTTTTATGCCAAACTGCGTTTGCTAAAATAAATCTAACCATCGTTTCTATTCATTTTAAATACTTGAATGTTTCTGTTTATTTTATCCCTTAGTCGTTATTAATGTGTAATGATATTTTACAAAAAACTTATTTACCAGTTTCACGTACTTCTGAATGTATAAATTGAGAACCGGAATTAATGTCAATGTGTGAGGAAAGATGAGCAAAATATGTAAAACTCAACAATTTTATATTTAAGCTAATTTCAATATCTCAATGGTAAATATGCAAGATGAGAGAAGAAAACTATCTAATCCTATCCAAAATAATTAATATTTACTTAGCTTTAAGCAGACAGCTTTGAAGTGCAGCCATGCAGGTTTGAACGCAAGGATAAGTCATTATTTGTTTCTCTAAGTCGACTTCGTATGTAGTTTCACGTGCTCCAAACTAACTGGCAAATTTTGATCATAGCGGCTTACTATAATCACCCAAATTACTTTCACACCTTACAATCACAATCACATACTCTTACATCCTTATTTTAGATCTCTTTAAAGAGAAATTCTAATTTGAATATCACGGTTCATTCACAAAGCGAGGTTTCTAAAATAAAGCAATCAACAAACAGAATCCCCAGAGTTTGATTGAAATGAGAGAATCACGTGAGATCCCGTTTCAAAATAAAAATAATTACATCGGACACTTTAGTAAGTTTTTAAATGATATTTAGTACTATTAAAATATGTTTTATGATTCTTAGAAATTGATTGGAGCATTACTTATGCACTGATTTAAAATTTTACACAAATTATAGACTTTTCCAAAAGTCTATACTTGTTTGATACGTATAAGCAAAAGGTAAGCTAATGAGATCGATTAGTTTTTTAAAATAATCTGAATTATTATTCTCTGAAAGTGTCAAATCATGTTTATCAACTGAAAGCGTGTTTCTCCGTACTTTAAAAAAGTTATGAAAATCTTTTATAAGAAAAAGTCCAAACTTCATTTAAACCTATGTAAAAACAGTTTCAAACAACTCCTCAGTTTTGATTTTTATTTCGAGTCACAAATAAAATCACATAACTAAATGCAGTGACTGAGGTGGGTTAGGAACGACGCTTTGTTTTCATGAGCGCGTAGGCTGTCAAAACATAAGCAAATGTGACTGACAATGAGTTTGTTGAAATACTTGTCAGGGAGCTTGTTGATTGTTAGGTTTTTTCATGACGGCTGTTATGAATGAACAAGCAATTTTTACGACATTACGGCTGGTGCTTGATCACCTTGATCTATCTTGTCAACTTCAGAAAACACTCAATCAGGCTTGATATGCATATGACAGTTAAACGTGTTGTTTAGTTCCTAGTTAACCAAAATCTCTCCAAACCATTTTGTTAACTTGGGTTTTTCATACAAAATTTTATGAATGGATGTGCTAATTTATAATTTTATCATTCATCACAGAAATCTCCATTCCTTAATCGAAAAATGTCAGAAATTATTCAATAAACCTACTTATACAATAGCCTTAGATGTGTTAACGTTTTCAAAATACGGAAGCCGAGCTTTTTTTATTTATTTATTTGAATGTTTCATGAAAGATGATGCTATGTGATAAAGGTTTAGATTACGAAATTCCTCATAAAATATGAAAAATAACTAAATACATAAAATTGTGCTCAAAATAAATGCAAACTATTCCTTAGAGCTTTAAATGTTTTAAATCTAATGTGATTAATTTTGAATGTGAATCTAGTGCGAAAAAATAAACTAGCAAAAAATCATCTAATTAATAACTATGTTTACCCTGAAATTTAATAATTGGGATTTATTCTTATAACATCAGCTTTACTACTTTCGCGTGTTATTCACTGATTATCAAACATGAATGTTTGCTCTTGTTGATTATAGATAAGATGTTTTTTGATTAGTTTGATATGTAAACAGAGTAAATTTCAAACCAACTGGCAATTTTTTTTAATTATCTATTTTTTCAACAATTTTATACTTTTTTTAGAATTAAAAAGACATTATTTTCATAATATTTCATGAAAAGTATTAAATTATGCATTATAATTAAATGCTTAAAAAGACGTTTCAAGATACGAAAGTTTAAAGAGAAAAAAAAAGAAGAAAAAATTCAAAGCAAAGAATGGGAAGTCTAATATAAGAGAGAAAACTTTCAAAAAAATGAAAAATCTTTATTGCTGTTATATATTAAGTAGATTATAAGGTACAAAATACAAGAAAAGAAACTCACTAAAACAAATTTAATAACTGATTTATAACTCATAAATAAATAGTTAGACAAATAGGTTAAAATATTTGAATAATATTCACTGTATTTTACTAAATAAATCTCAATAATAGCAAATGAAAAATGTATAAAAATCAAAACTTTCATTATTTCGAATCCTACACTTGATAAAACTTTTGTTTTAAATTCGAGATATTTGTATTGAAAAAATTGAAATAAAATACTTATATAATTTTTCTTTGATGTTTTATAACTGCAGGATGTAAAGAACTAGGTAATAATAAATTGAAAATAACGCTTACCATGCTAAATATTTCTTAATGAAACATGGTATTTGTAACTTATTTAAAAGCGTGTTATAATTCGCAACATTTACAGAGTATTGGATAACAAACACACAAAAAGTAGAAATACCGAACTTTTAAGAAAAAAAAATCAAATTTCGCATTTCTATTTCATACAAGATATAATTCATTTATAAAAACTACACCAGTAAAATGAGCTATAATTTTTAATTTCTTTCCTACTCTCAGTTGAATACATGAGAAATTGTATTGTTTTTACATATACAACAAATGTAAGTAGTTTATTAATAAAATATAAATCAGAATTCTTGTGTTACTCTAAAAACATTTTTTTATTAAAAAAATTAAATATTTTTTTTTTAGAAAAAATTAGCGAAACATTTTTTTGTGCATCATATTTAAATTATTAAAATCTCTTTGGATTCTTACCATAATATGAAACTTCAGATACCGAAGAAAAGTGCAGAAAGAATATTTGGAATAAGTTTGTGGATTCTTTGTAAGTAAATGTATTCGTGTTGTTCCACTTGCATACATAGTACCCGTTTTCAAAAATATTTCTTAGATACAGTACAAATAATTTATTTTTTATTTTCAAATTATGTTATTAAGTTGATTCTGAAAATAAAAAGCCATTTTAACCAGCTATTATTTTAAAATTTAAAAAAATTAAGAATTATTGAAGTTTTTCAAGTTTTTATAAAATGCTCACTTAAAATATTTTAATCATTTTAAGCTATTTATGTTTCTTAGATCATTGTGAACAAAAATTAGTATGAAATTGTAGATCTATTCTCTTGTTGATTTTCAATATAATTATTTTTCTAGCTAAGCCAGAAAAAAAACGAACATTTAAAATATTAACTTAAGCATTTTTTTAATAAAAACATTTAGAAATGTCAGCCATAAATCCATACTAAGTTTTAATGTACTACGTTTTGGGAGTATATAAAAAATTTTCAAAGCTCTATCGTAAACAGAAAAAAAAGCCTTAGAGATTAGAAAAATATCTATATCTTCAAGATTAAAAGTCTGAGAAAAACACATTTAAAAGTTTGCAAATGTATAAAAAAGACTTATAATGCTCGTAAAGCTCTAATTTATTAGTATGTTATTTTCCAATGTGTGTTTTACATAAAAATACTATTTTAATTAAATATGACTCTGAAAGTATTTTTTTTAAAATTAAAAAATATTTTTGCATGATATTGATAGCATTTTGTTAGGGTGACAGTTTATTGAACTTAATCTTAACCTAATATTTTCACAAAAGCTTAGAACACACAAAGCATTTATGTACAAAATAATAATGATGATAACTTATGCTAAAAATAGCCAGGTTTGCACACAAAATTTAGTTCTTTTTCAGTTTTAAATCGCAGCAGTTTAGGAAGCTTTAGTTCTGGTTGTATGACTTTAAAATACAAAAATATAGTACTGCAATATGTTTATTATAATTTGTTTTGATACATCAAGGAAATATTCAGTTTTATCTGCAATTCTTTAATTTAGAATACTTGTACAACTTGGAAGTCTAATTGCAGTATCACACACACATACAGCTGAGGACTGATTTTTAGTTGCATCATTTTCAGTAGTATCCCATCTTTTCGAAATATTGTTTCCCATTGCAACCTCAGAACGTTTTGTCATTGCATTTTCTCAATAGGAAAAAATAACGATAAAGCTTTTAAATTATATAAAAAATTTTAAAGCAAAAATTGTCCTTGAAATCAATCTTAATTAAGTAACTAAGAGAACTAAAAAAAACTCAAAACATAATCAATCAGAAATGATTTTAGTAATGTAAATTGGAATCAATAAACATTTAATACTGAAATATTTTATTGTACTCAAAAATATTTTTAATTAATTTAATCTAAGAGTGGAAAAATGATTTAAATTGAAACCGAATCCAAAACTCAGAAAACTTCAAATATCTTAAAAACTAATTTGTTATCAGATCTGAAATTTGGTGGTAAGTTTCCCGATGATATGGGTCACAAGAAAATAATTTGTAGGGTATTGTGTAGCCTTAAACTGCTTAAACTTGCATAAGTAATTTTTAAAAATCTATGCACAATTCGTCATTAATAAAGTTTTTACAAAGTAGTCTTTTTCTTGACTTTCATCATTTTTTATTAATAAATATTTGACAATGTTAAAATAAAGTTAATTGTGCTGAAGGTGAGAAATCATCATTAGTTTTTTTTCCCTTTATAAATTTAATTTCGTCAAAATTTCTAAATTATATTCAACAAACGGTAAAACTTTGATATATGTCACTACTTCTAGCTATCAACATGACATTATATATTAGTTTCATTTCTAATTATCCCAAGTATTTGGTTAGTTTTGTAAGTACTCAAGTAAGTTTTTGGGTAAAATTTAAGATACAAAATTATATATATTTCTGAAGACCTCCCATTGGCAACATAGTCGATCGCCATTTTGTGTGTATGAGATAGCGCCAACGGAAATTGATATTTCGGGGGAACTAAGGATTTGTGACAAGCAACTTTTAAGACAGATGAACGTAACTTTGCCTTCTGACTTTCTTCAACGGTGACTGGCCCCGAAGTGATAAACTTTCATTTCCGAATTTAGAAAGATAGACGATTTCTTTCACTATCGATCTATTTCAGTCTGGTTGCAGAAGACATTGAGCTCTTACTCAAATATTTCTATTTTCAATCATATATCTATGGCTGAATTTCTTAAAAAAATATTATGAACATTAAATGTATTTGACGAACAATAATCAACTCTAAAACTAGTTAATTAAATTAAAATCAGGCATACACTCTATATGAAGATGAGTCTAAAGGGGGAACATAAATGAAAAACCAGCTATATAAAATAAAACCTTTAGAAAAATAAATGCTTTAAGAATGTATATGACACTTCTAACTTTATTTATATCTATAACGATGCAATTTTATTGTATAGGAAGTGAAATATTATTAGAATAGAAATGATACACATAAGATATAACTCTTTGATATAAACGTATCTATTTCTTTGATAGCAACTCAAAATTTGTTAAGGCACCTTAAATTATAGTTGGAAATACAAGTACCTCACCTTAGAATAATTCAAATTTAACTATTTTTCCAGATTCTTCAAACATAGTCTGCAGTAATGTATCAAAAATAAACCGAAATACAAAAAATTTATGAAAAAAAATTAATCATCGATGTTTGTGATAGCGTGTCAATATGTTTCAGTTCGTTTTTTATTTGCATTTATAAATGAATTCAAAAAATTAACAAACATAATTTCAGCTTTTTCAATGTGAACTAAATGGTAAATATTTGCTTGAATGAAATAATTCTGAAAGTTTATGGGAATTTTGCCAACGTATTTTTATGCATAAATAATATTTTAATATTCAATAATTTTTCCTCTTTTCACCAGATTACTTCATTATTTTACCTTTATTTTTAGAAAATGCATAACTTATGTTTAAAAAGACCAAATTTCTCGAAGAAACTTGTAAAATATATTTTAGGAAAGCAAAGTTGTGTGTTTTGTATTATGTAATACCTATCCAATAAAATCTGTTTTGATTCGACATTTTGTTTTCATATTTAAAATTTTACTATTTTACTCAATTAAAAATAAACTAAATTTCTGTAATTAAAAGGTCTATGTCTGAGTGAATATTTCATATATGAGAACCAAATTCATAAAGAGGACCGGTCTGGCACAATGTGACAAACAATTTGCATAGATATTGCATTTTCCACAAAGCTGATAATATCCCGGTATTCAATTTATAATTTAGAGGAGCAGTACCTGTACGTCAGTATTCTTCCACGAATAAATTCTTTATTCCTCCTATTTGAGAATGACACTTCTTATTGTTAAGCAGAACATTATTAAAATAGTATCTCTAACTGATTTTCTTGATACACGCACATTATTTTATTTGATAACGATGAACAAAACCAAAGCAAATGTTTAAATTTATATGTGCGCTTGTATTGTTGATACCGATACTACTTTATACTTAATTTTTATTTAACTTGCACATATTAAAATCTTGAGAAATTAAATTTAAATGCATACAAAATTCAAGGAAATCCTTCTTATCCGTATATTTTCATTTCACTAGTCAGAGTCTACGTGATATATAGTATATACAGTAGGGTGCACCAAAATTTTTTTTTACAGAGTTTCGAAACCTGCCTATGCGCAATAGTTATTCTTTGGTATAGATGAAGAGAAAAATAAAATAAAAATAAAAATAAAATGAAAATAAATATTGCTATCAGGAAATGAAATTTAGGTATTTGAGCCTATTTTTATGGTAAAAAGCTTAAGTAATTTTTGTTAAAGAGAGAAATGTATTTTAGTATTTTTAACATTTATTACAATGAGAGAAAATATTTTTTCAGAATTTCCAAACCTGCCTATGCACAAAATTTATTCTCTGGTATATAGATGAAGAAAAAAATAAAATAAAAAATAAATTAATTTTTATGTTAAGTATTGCCGCAAAGGAAATGAAATTTAAATATTTGAGCCTTTTTTATGGTAAAAAGCTAAAGTAATTTTTGCTAAAGAAAAATAGGTATTTTAGTATTTTTAACATTTATTGCAACGAGAGAAACCTTACTAAACAGAACAGGAACACATTTAAAATCTTCTTTAGTATTAAATTTTGAAAATTTATTGTGGAAATTACTGTGCACGATGAAGCGAAGACGGATGAAAGCTTAGATCGGACTGATTATAATGGCCCGCCGTTAGAAATGGCATTTGCGATCTCTATTGAAGGAAGTTGAAAATGACCAAGCAAGGTAAGAACCTGCTGAAATAATGCAAAAAAATCATCATAGTGAAAGAAAATAGAAGAAAAGCGATGAACGTGAAATGTTTGAGTTGAAATGAAAATTTTCAAATGCTACTTAAAAACTTCATAAAGAAAAATATGAAGCCATAAGTGCAGCACAAGGCATACTTCGTTCTGTCAAAAATATATAAGCAAGGAAAATTTCAACATGCTGCTTGTCGATCATTAAAGGACAATAAAACTATAATAACTTGAACAACATATGACAGTTTTGTCTGCAAATAAAATTCCTGTAATGTTAGCGAAAAGTGTCCTTTATATTAAAGTCAAGCACATTTAAAATCTCTTGGTTCAGTTTGGTGGATATTTTTTCTCAAATCATCAAAGAAAAATTGAAAAGTCCTTATAAGTAGGTAAGTATACTTTCTCTTAATTAAATTATTCCAGATTTTTATCGTGTACAGTAAAAATAATAATAAAAAAGTGATTGGGGTGACTCAGTTTCCCACATGTCGATTAATGTTAGTATCGAATGCGTACCTGTTCCCGTGTTAATTGCACTGAGTTTTGATAATTAGATATAATTATGAAGACTTTAAAATCATAAAATAATTTCGTGGTACCAGATCGTGAAAACTGCCCACGCTGCGGCGTAGAGAAAGAGATCTGGTTAATGAACTGTAGCAATGCACGTTGTACTATTTACTGCTCACTTAATAGTAATCATCACTTTTAATTATTTATATTGTGGAAAAATAATTATTTTATTTCTAAAATCATCTAACCAAAATTAAGTATTTCCATTTTTATTCAAAAATTCAAGCCCTTTGTGGCAAAATTAAATTTTAAAATTATTTTCTTAAATAATTTTTTCTTCTAATCTCCATATCATATGACATCTTTTTACATATGGGTAGGATGTGATTACTTAAGATTTTTTCCCACATATAACCGCGATCCACCTTAAGATTAAGTACATAAATTATTTCAAATTCTTTTCTCTTCATTTAAATGAGTTTTGATTGACTTACAGCTTTTATATATGATAAACAAAAAGTAGATTTGTTGCATACTTTAACATATTTCTTAATCGTAACGTAAGATTTTGTAATGCTATAAATAAGAAGATTGTTTTGTTCTTACCTTAATTAGATTTGTTAATAATGACAATTGACTGGTGTCTCTCTACTGTCAAATTAGTTATGTCTTAGTTTCCTTAATCATTTCCTAGTGTGTGTGCGCTACATATATATATATATATATTATATATATATATATTATATATATATATATTATATATATATATATATATATATATATATTCTTTTGTACTCTTTTATTTTTAGACTGGCTTTTTAATCACTTGAAATCTGTTGCTTTGCTTTAGTTTAAGGAAATTAAATAGCAACAAAATGCTCGTATAATTTACCTTTATACTATTCACGTAATGACAAGCAAGAAATGTGGATTTTTGTTCCTGTCTCCAAGAAATTTTCAAAAAATTTATGTTTCGGAAATATTTAGATTAAAAAGAGCCTTCTATTACTAGGTATTCTATTCCCCTAAACAGACGAGTAGAAAATGACTGAGATTCTGTTTTTTAACTGTAAAACTACTATATACTTAAGGTACATTTGGTGAGCCATATTTTTAAAGGATAAGCATTTGAGTTTATCCTAGGATTGCAACAAGTATATAGGTAGTGTTACGCCGCACATATTGGCGTGTTATTAATTTTGTTTATTATAAAATGCTTTTTATTATTTAAATGATGAAGCTTTTCCATATTCAGTTATTAATAAACGGTTGCTTCAATAATATTAATCAGGTAATATATAAAAAAATTATTCTGCAAATAATACCAGTAAAGATATTTAAAATTCAATGGTTTTTTTAAGCCGCAGAAAAAGTATGACGTAAATGAAGTTAATCTGAAAAAAATCAAGTAAGTGTAGAACTTTGTTTTAATGGGATTTTAATGTTTCTTTTTCGATTTACTTAAAACTGCGCTTTTGGATTTCAATTTTTTCCGAAGTACTCTGAGTAAAAATACATTCATTTCTTTCAGTTAACTAATGAACATTTTTGGTTAGTTTTATCACATATGGAGCCTTTAACTCTCTCTCCTTCTTTCTGCAACAAATATTTAACTATAATATTTTTGAATTTTTTTTAACGATGTTAGACCAAGAAGAAAAAAAAATCAAGTTTACTGTGAAAGTTTTTTTGTCTCTCTTCATTAATAAACTTTTTTAAGAAGTTTATTACACCCAGAACATTTAAACGAATGCTAGATACTAAATATATCTAATTAGTTGAAAAATTAAACGTTAGTGATGCTAAAAAAACAGTGCCTTCCGTTAATAAAAATAAGATTTTCCATGAAAAATAATAAAAAGTTCACGGTAATAGAAACAGCATAAGTTTGATAGTTATTTGAAGCTTTCAAAACATTTCTTACAAGTCTTCGCATTAGTATGTCAAATAGTTAAGGCCCACATGGATCCTTTTAGAAGAAATAAGATGTTTATCTCTCGTAGCTTGTGTATTGAAGAAGTAGGAAATTTGTTTAAATAATACCCGAATATTTCCCAAAATTATGGAGTCATTTACGAAAATCATATAACCTAAGTTAAGACATAAATCATTTTCAACAAATTTAATTTAGTTGTTCCTGACAATAGTATCATATACAAAGCTTATTAAAAAACATACAGTGTTCTCCAAAGGAAAAAAAGGCAGTATGCGCTTTCTGCAAACACCTTGCATTCTTAAAAACCTTTCCTGGAATAAAGATTCGATCGATTTTTTTTGCCAACCAAGCAGAAATTTTCAGGTAAACCCATTTAAAAGTGTTCCTGCTGCTGGGCTCTAAATTTGTATCCTCATCAAAAATACAAACTGTCAAAAGGCATCTCAAAATCTCTGCAGAGTTCCGTAGAAGTTCCAGAACAAATATGTTTGTTATTGATTGGCCTCTGAAGAAATCCTTTCTGATAGATGTCGCAGAGCTATTAATTTTAGAAAACCATTAAACTTTCTTCCAACTTTAGTAAGTTTGTCTTATTTTTAATATATATGAATGATGAGTGACTTATAACAGTATATATTTATTATTATTTTTTTAAATTCTGTTTTCTATACCAGTTTATTTTTTATGTAAAAGGATGTCATGAATAATATTTAAAAAGATAATCTCATAAAATGTTTCCCATGTCAGTTTGATCATTTGATATAAATAAGGGACGAAAGGATTCTGAATCACAAGGTTTCTACGTATTGTAACGTATGATTTCTTAATTAAAAATATAAAGGAAGTTTATTTTGTCATATTTTGTTGAAGAAAATTTTTTTTGTTCCTCTTATCTTAAAATTTTACATTTAGGTAACATATTAAAATATGATTCATTTTGTTGAAAAAATTTAATTAGAAAACAATAACCTGAGCTATTTTTATGTAATTTAAAACTAATAATACGTGAAAAATATGATTACCAATAACATTCAAGGAAATTCATATATACATATCGTATTATCAGAAAAGCGTTTGCTTGAATAGAACAAAGCAAATATCTTTTTCTGATAAATGGAAATATATATGTTAAATGAACTCAAATGTCAATTATCTATAAGGACTTAATGAAAATATACTCATAAAAACATAAATTAAGCGAAATACAAATTATTAAAAAGAAATTAAAGTTTTAAAAATATCGTTAACTCGAAGGGAGTATTTCTAGATTTTCGCAGAAATATTTATAAGACTTATTAATGAAACTAAGATTAAAACCTTACCTTCCTTATTTTTTCTTAGTTTCTTACTGTAAAGTGCAAATTTTCCCACGCCTAATCTGAGGAGATACTGACTACACGAATCTATTTTCCAATAGATTGTCAACAATTCTCAGAAGATTCAGGATATTTTATTTTAAAAATAACCTTTCGAATAATCCAAAAATCTTTTTCAAAAGCAATTTTAATTCAGGAAAAAAGCGTTAAGGAATTGCAATTCCTTGAATTTTACTCATAAACTGATTATTTTATTTGTAGCACGTTTTCGAAATTCAAAAGATTCTTAGAACCTTTTCTCTATGAGTGGAAATATACTTAAAAAAAGAAATAAAAACAAGCGTTTGCTTTTTAACACTGATATTTATTTTATCTTTGCTTCTTTCTTTCAGATTCAGTATTTCAGAATAGTGTAGGAATACTTTTTATTTTAAAAGTTTCAAGTTACAATTCCGTATGTTTAAAAATATAGACTTTTTTATATAATATGTATTGATTATTTTAAAATAAACCTCTGAAAAAATAAATTAAGAATATAGAAATAATTTCTAAATTTTTTGAAATAAATTCTAAAGTAAAGGTTAATTGTACATTGTAGTAGGGCTTCTGAGAGAACAAAAATAACTCATTTCTCAATAAAAAAAACTTTAAGAAATCAAAAGTTGTGCTTAAAAAATTTAATATAAACAAACATTTAAATTTAATATAAACATATAAATGTAACATATAAATTAAAAATTATAATTACATGAGTTCACTTATGCCACATGAAATTTGCCTTAAAATACACTAATACTTAGTTTCAATCTAAATTCTAAATGAAGATCTTTGATAACAGAGTAAATTGAAACACATAAAAATGAGAAAAATAATTTCAATCTAAAATTAATTTGTATAATCATGTTTTTTCTCATTTCAAATGTTAAATCTCTAAATGAAATTTTAAAACTTCATTGGCTTACAGATAAGAAAGATTTGACAGTGTAGGATCTTACACTTTTTACAAGGCACCTGAAGTCCTTATGATGATGATAATAATGATGATGAGAAAAAATTAGATTGGTGAAAAAATACAAACAAAATTTTGAATGTGAACTTCATTCTCTTGATTTTCTTAGAATTTAGAATTTTTCTTGGTGATTTATAGTCTTATTATTTTATATTTTCGTTGACTGCATTTGACATTATCACGAATTGAAACTAAACTTCAAATAAATTGTTTTATTAAATCATCTTTAAAAATAACTGAACTTTATATAAAAGTATTATAAATTCAGAAGCATTTTCAAAGTCTGAAAATGATGAAATATTTATTTGTATGTCTGAATTGATAAGGTATAAATGTTACTTATGCAATGGTAATGATTTAAATAATGCATAGATATGATCCAAATAAAGTGCCACTTCTATAATTATTAATTCTTTTGTGGGTTCTTGCATGTTGCAAAGAATTATTTTAAGTTATATATATTAATTTAAGATACCCGAATACTTCCGACAACTTTAAAAAAAAATGGAGATATGGGGATTTTTTGTTGTTGTTTTTCGATTTGTTTATTTACATTTTAAGAAAAATATGTTAAAATTAAGAAGAGAAAAAAATTATTATTACTAAAATGGGAAAAATTGGTAAACATTTACAAAAAATAGCATAAACTCGGCCCATTCTGTACCAAAATTTTTTGAGCAAATTTTCATTTTTTAAAATTTTGATGTATTACTATGTTATTTATTTTTGAAATAACCTTTAGGGTAAGAGATACATAAATTTTTACAAAAACTAGAGCACTTTATCATAGTTACTATGTGAAATTGCTTAAAATAACAGTGATTATATTCACATAAGGGACAGTAAATTTTATAATAAAACAGTGATCGATAAATCTGAAGGTTAAAACACTTCTACTATTGTACAGAACATACTCAAAAAGTTTCAGTTCATTATTTTCAAAACTATTTTAGCAATCGCTGTCTCCGTTTGAGCATTAAAAAAAAACAACTTTCTTGTAAAACGCGTTTTAAAGTATGAAATATTTTGTTTAAAGTAATGACATCTGCTTTTACTAAAGCACTTGTACTTTTTGTTCTAGTGGACGGAAAATAATAAACTTTGTATTTTTATAAAGCTAATAAGATTGCCTATAAAATACAATCATAAAAAATTGTCAATTTTTGGCAAAATTCACAGCTTTAGGGTAGTCGGATACCTTAAGACTCGGAAATTTTTTCACTGTCTCTTAAAGTATTTGTGCTTGATATTATCTGTTATTATCTGCTTCAATTTAAATATAGATTTATTTTTATTTAAAAAAAGTATTCACTGTGTAAACTTTCCTATACATGTTTTTGGATATTTTATGAAGATCTTATATAAATGTGTAGCTCTATATACTACAAATGTTAACAAAATTCAATCAGTTTCCTTTTTCACCAAGTTGTCTCCATCTGCAAGACAGATTTCGTTTTGGAACTTACTATTCAGTCTGGATTTGTACGGAGATGCAAATCCAATCTATTTTCCTTATATTGATTAAAGTGAACGCAGTTACTCAACCGATTAACTAAGACTAAAAGAAGCAAGGGTAGAAAAGTTTCCAATGCGTTGCGGTTAGTTCCTAATCGGAAGTCTCGTTTCTAACTCGCGATACACAACCGAATTTTGCATATTGACAAAATGTCTTCGATAAGTAAACGGGAATTTTGATTACTTGTAGAATCCTTTTACCTGCAGATAATTGAAATCTCTTGAGGGATGTATCATTCTACAGGGAAGTTAACATTTCACGCGTATATCGAGAATAAGTTTTAATAAAGAAACAACACAAGCCCATCCTGATCTGTGCAGCAAAATGTTTCACATGAAATGTTTGAAAGTCTATTTCATATCAGGAAGTTAATTGAAAGGTGAAGAATTTCATTTACGGCGGAATCCTGTGATATCGATTGAATATACAAGATCTCGCTACATTACCATTGGTGTGTAATGCCCTGGTAGAGAAGAGGACACGCAATTTATTATGTGGGTTCATGCAGCAGTTATTAATTAATTAGTTCCGAGAAATGCTGTTCATCCGAAAAGAAGAACGTCGAAGCCGCTTTGAATGAACAGCTTTGGGTATATGTGAAGTCTATCCAATTAATTTATTTTAAAAGTGAAAAGAGTCAAACCATGGAGCTTAATTTCTAGTTTTAAGATACTTTTGTGGCAAAGATGAGTTTAGTTTATCTGTAACGATGATGTTCAGTTTTCTCTCTAACGCAACATAAGTTCAGGCATATTTCCCTGTATCGCTTTTCCAATAAAATTATATCCACATGAGTGCAATGTATAAGAATATCTAAGATTAATTTTAGGCACAATGTTACGACAATGAAATATAATGTTGAAAACCTCGTAAGGTTAACATCCAATGCTTTAACTTTTGTTCTCTTTTGAATATTTTACTTTTTTGCTATTTTACGGAAAATAATTAAGCGGAAGAAAGCGAACATATTGGAGATTTAATTCTTTTTAAATTCTGCAATTGTTTCAGTTTCTATGAAACATTGCAAGCAAACTTTTGGGAAATAATTAACAATTGTTAAGATTATTTGTATCGGCATTTTTATGAAAACGACACATTGTTAACTATGATTTTTGTCTATGTAGATAATAAGATTTAGTTTAAAATCTAATAATTCTTAGTAAATTGTTAGTTTTTAACAAGGATTACTTTTTATCTAGCTTTAAACTTAGTAAACAAACCTACTTACGCCATATTACCTAGGTACAATTTTAAGTTTTAGAGATCAAAAATTAAACAACAATATTTTTGAAAAATGGGAAGATTTTAATTAGATAATTAATCAGGTTCTATTCTGGAATAGTAATATTCACATATTTGTTTATAGGAATATACTTTTTACTACTAACAACATTGATAATGTTAAAAAAATATATGATGCTATTCAGAACAACAAATTATTTCCTAAATCTCACATTTGTAATAAATTTAATTTTAGCTTGTATTAATTTATTTTGAAATATTTGATATTTACTTTGCTTTATCTTGGATGTCACTAATAGTTGACTTGTCTGCTTATTATCAGAATTTGTTACTGTTTGTCAATTTAAACTTTTACTCTTTCTGTACTTTTTAGAAAAATAATTCATTAAATTTCGTGTATTGTTTTCATATTTTTTACACATAAAATGTTTATGATTTCAAGAAAGAATATATTTTGAACAATTATCTCCTGAAATATAGCTCTACGATTTTCATTGTTTTAATTTTTTACAGTGATGTAAGTTCATTGATTTTTGACATTCATTTTATGGGGATTTGCATTGTTTACACATTACTTTTAGGAATTTTTATATTTTTTTACATTTTTCTAAGCAAGTAGACAGCTTTTTGATACTTGTGTTTTATGGTGATTTAGACTTTTACAAACTAATATCAGTACTAAACTTTTTCAATATAATTTGGAACTGTATTTTACTTTCTAAATTTTATTTCATCCCGGTAATATAAGTAAATAAAAGGGTGCTTGCCAACTGAAAAGCTTATTTAACCCTGAAATCATAGCATTAGCTTAGGAATTCACTAATTACTGCGGCTAGGTTTGACCTGTGCTATCTTGCTATTTTCTTGCTTATTAATTTGCTTCGAAGGAGATTTATAGTAGTTTAACATAATATTAATGTGTGTGTGTGATTGCTCACGCACGCACACAGACAGGCTCGCATGCACATCTAGTTGGTTTATTTTATTTATTTATTTATTTGTTAAGAAATAATGCATGAGTTAAATTTTTGTTCATATAAATGAAATACAAGTTTTAAAATTCAGGTTCATATTTTGACTTATAGATTACTTACTGTAAATCATTGTGAGGATCAATTGCTTTTTAACACACTTTTATACTTTTATAATCTTTACTTGTATATAACGGAATCTTTGAACTCAATTTTACCCACTTTAAAAGGTCGTATTAATTTGAAATTTTGCTCACTTGTCCAAGACAGATGACAATGCAATAATTTAATAATTTTATACCATCGTCCTGATCAGGATCATCAGGATTAATGATTTCCCATTTTTAGATTCCATCCCACTTCCGGCGACTAATTTCAGATCCCATTTTCAAGTTTGGTGACTAATTCCTGATTTGGCGACTAAATGATTATGTTACAACTTAGTTCGATAAAGGTTTTTTTTTCTTAGTTTTTTTAAACTATAATTTATTAAAAGTACAAAATTTCTTCAGATTCCCACCTGTTACTTTTTAAAAAAAAATAATAAAGTGTAGGGAGAATCTATAGGTTTAAGGCTAAAATAATCTTGTACACAATTTTGTGAAATATAAATTGGATGTAAAGCTAAATAGCATTAAATTTTACTCCCTTTTCTAAGTGATTCATTCAACAGGTATTTCAATTATTATAATCAAAAATGTCACAACAGAAATAAATGTTAAAATATATTTAATGTTAATTATGATTTGATTTAAAACTAAAAATATTTTAATATTTACTTCTGTTGTGTTATTTTTAACTTTAGAGAACTTGTTATTACATTACAAGTTCTCTCACGCATTTCTCTGAAATAACCTTCAAAATTTCTTTGCTGCGTTGTTTTTTTATGTTTTTTTCCACGTATAAAAATTTTGCCTTGTAAAAGAACTATGATGTAATCAAATGGCAATTACTATTTAGGTAGAAGTGTATTGAGTAAATGTAGGTAGGAATAGTGGAAAGATAGGACAGAAGAGGGATAGAAGGATTAGAAAGCGGTATAGAAGTGTTATTGAGGTCAAAGCAACTTTACCAGATGAGATTTAAAATGCGTTTGACTGAATTGGACCTCGTTAGTAGAAATCCACTGTGTAGATATCTCTGGATAACTAAATGTTATTATAATCCTTATTAATTAGACAAGGGTTAAGATAAATTGCTCCACTTATTTAATTCATTTTAATATTGATTTTTCAAACATTGAGTAAGTTGGTTAAAGATTAAGTTTGGTGTTTATTGAGTAAAATGAACGAAGCAAAGCCATCTGTACATCGAATAAGGTTCTTATGTATAAAGAGAATATTATAAATTTAATAGTCTGCATATATATATTTCTTAGTAAATCAATCCTAAGTAATTTAAGATAGGGAACTTAAAACAATTGGAGAAAATCAGGGAATTTATTGGCAAATAATAAATCTTTGAAGTTGGAAAGCACTTCTCCCACTTATTTTGTTAGAGAAAAATTATTTTATTTCATTTTCATTAAATTAGCACTTACTTTAAAGTTTTGTAAGTATAGGTTTTTAATTTTTTTAGTATCAGTGAAACGAAAAATAAAATAAGTTATACCTGAGACAAATTATTAGTTTTTTGATGTCATGATGCATATAATATTTTCATTAGTGGCATATTTACACTGGAACTGTAAATTTGCTATCCTGAGTCCTTTTTCTCTTTTTGTCCTTTTTGTGTACAATTGACATTAACTAAAACATGAGAAGATTTGCCAAAATAATCTTTTATAATTTTATATAGATTTTCGCATTCTATCAGAAGTAAGAAAAATGCAAATGATGAAATAGATTAACTATCTATTTAATTAGTTGTATTTTGTCCAGGGATAGAATAGTCTAACATATGCTAATCAAACTAAGTACGAATTATTTTTATTTCATCAACTGCCTTTATAAAACTCCCAATTTGACAGGTAAAACAAAAGTATCTACCTCGTTTTCTGGAAAACATTAATAATTGACGAAAGTAAAAAGAAAGTAAATGCAAGAAGCGATAAATTTATTTCATGAGCTAATGATTTTTCTAAGTGAAATCAGTGAAAGTACTATAAAATGGAAAGCAATTATTCTTTTTGCTGACAGTATAAAATCTCCTTTCTTTCGATTGTTTCAGAGAGGAGGATTATGCATAAAATAAAATGCAGTTCACTTTCCTTAAGTATATTTTTTGAAACAAACTTTCCAAAATATAACTAGATTCGCTGTAAGGATTGAATTAAGTAATTAAATTTTCAAATCGAAAGTAATGTTATTTGTACATGCCAAAAATTAGTATTCGGTATTGCTTTTATACGATGTGACATCGAATCAAAGGGATTTGGAATCCCAACCCAAAAAAGAGCAGTTCAGATTGCTTTCACCCAAGCCTAAGTTAATATACTTATACATCAGGAACAGAACGAGCCTCTAAGGTTAGCTTCGAAAGGATTAAATTCCAAACACTTTCAATAGTTAACATATCCGGTGAATAATCAGATCAAATAAAAAAAAGGTATATATTGCACTAAAAAGAAGATTTTAACTTTTCTTTGAATATGAGGATATTGCTCTGTTGAAATTCTGGTTCAGGAATGCTTTGAAGGAAGGATACAGTTTCAAGCTTCAGAACTTCTTGAAGGTAATGGGGTGCTGTCAAAATTATCCACAATTCTTAGCAGCCGAGATCATCCAATGATACCTAACACTGCATCAAACTATCATACTTGGTGGTCATCTAATACGATGTTGAATAACTCTTTCCGAAGTTAGTGTTCATAATTATCGAGCATAAATCAGATGGGATACTCAATGTACCCTAAATAAAAGTGGCATCGATCTTAAAAGGTGAATTTGCCTATTGGCGTGCCATTGTTTATGTTGGAGAGACATTGAAGCCTCAAGCATTGAGTGAGGTAAATTTCATTCAAATTAACTATTACATGTGCTCCCCACGGTACAACAGAAATTAATCACTGCCATGTAGAGGACAAGTCTATCATCCCATCCTGATGTAATCCTTTCGTCATCCATTACAAGACTTTCAACTCTTCCAGTTCTTTTGAACTCTATATATTTATATTACACACTCCTTTACTCTCATTCTCTCACTTATATTACTATTATGAAACTGCACTGCCTAAGAAGTGCTATTACATGGCAATTCCTAACCGTTTTTATACTAATTAAAACATATTTTTTTGTTAGTCAGACTTAATGCCATTTGGTCTTCAGCTACTCTTAAAATTTACAAAAATTAGAAATTTACGTCAATTTTGACTTTCCAATGTGTAAGATCAAATTATACACTTATTATAATTTTCCTGATATCGGCAAGAGTATACCCTAATTAACTTAAAGTTTAACATTTCATCTTCTGCCATTTATTAGTAAATAAACATGAAGTTGTTTGCATAATAATATTTGAGGAAAATTTTTGTACTTTTTACTAATTTAAAGATATTTGACTTATTTAAAACAGCAATAAATGTGAGTATATTAAATTAACGATAAGGTAATGTAGTCGTATTCAGTTATAAATTACCTGCTATGACTTTGAAAAAATAATCTCTCACTGTTGGATTTACTATTCTCACTATTGGATGAACCTGTTTAGTCTCAGTTTAAAATCGTAATTTTAAAAAAAAAATTTAAAGAATATTTTTTTAAAAAATTTTTTGACTCCTGAATTAGTATACACATATCAATTTGTTCTAAGAATATTTTTACAATAAGAAAAATTAATGCCATTTTTGGGCTGAAAAGGAAGAAAAAAGGACGTATTTCATTTTCATATATTCTTTTTTTATGGAAATTGCTTCTATGTCAATAATATTTTGCTATGTATAGTTAAAAGCTTGAACTAACAGTTTGAAGAATTCTCATTGTTTTCAGAGTTACAATCAATCGAAATAACATAACCAGTGTTTTCTATTAAAATTTCTCTACTCGGATATATAAAAATATAAATAAATCTAATTCTAAATTATATATTTCAAAAGTCTTATTATAGACTCTATAGAGAAGTCTTATTTATACATAGGCAGCATATTATAATAGAAGCATTTTCCATAAAAAGAACATTTTGAAAATGTGCCCTTTTTCCTCCAATTTTTTGCCAAAAAATTACATTAAAAGTTTTTTTATTGCGATTATATGCTTAAAACAATTATACATGAATGCTCTAATTCATGTGGCACAAAAAATTTTAAAAAAAGTTATTTCATTTAAGCGCTTTTTTAAAATTATAGTTCCGAACATAATCGGATACTATAAGGAAAATTAGTAAGAGAGTATTGTTTAAATAACAAATCCTAATCAAAAGTTCAAAGATAATGTTGATTTTATGAAAATTATGAAACTTCGCTGACACATACTCTCATCTAAAAGATCAAAAACGTAAAAAAAGTAGTGTTTTATCGTTTTATTTACTAAGAGGCGGCATGTTTCATTGCTCTGAATAAAGCTTTCGGGACGACTTATCGCGTGTTACTTCCGTCAGGGAATTAATCTCTTAGAAGAAACATCCCAACCGCAATCATTACCCACTTTCAACACGATGTAAAAGTCACCAGATAAAAGCCTCCTATATCCGCCAATGTAACTTAATTGATTACCCAGGTCACGCTTCTAGCTATCGAGCTAACCTAATGTTTTCTTTGCTAACACCTTTCAAAACCTCGGTTAGTATAGACCTAATAGCTGGTTCCGCTTTTCACCATCTATCCTCAGGGAATGACAGTCATTGCCGCCTTCAAATTGTTTCCTAAAATTTTCTAACTGACAGTCAATTACGTCGTCTAAGATGGATGTGAAAGCAGAGTTTCCTACATTGTCTCTTCACTGAAGAAATTTCCGTATTCCATACCGTGCGCACAATCTCCGCTGGGCGCAATTAAATGTCCCACCTTCCGTCCCAGCCTGATAAACTATAAGCTCATCCGGGACGTGGTAACATCCATTTCTCGTGCCTATGATTATATATATGAGCGGGAAAGGAAGGAGAAGTCGTAATACCTGGCGTTAAGTGCCTATCGACAACTGATCGTTATTAATATTGCTTGTCGTCAACCTGACATTGTGCTCAGTGCTTAGTTTGCAAGGAGAAGATTTCGTGTTATTTATACCTTATGTATTGATCGAGGTTTTAGATGTGATCTGAAATCCACGAATTACTTTGCCTGAAAATGAAGTTATTAAATTTATTACTCCCCAGCATTTTAGTTTATGTTTTGAGAGATTCTGGAGAAATGACATCATTAATGTATTTTATTTTGTCGTGCTAAAATAAGATGTGTTTATAACTGTTAGTGGTGTGGGGAACACGATGATAGAGTAATTTTATAGTGACTATATACATGTGTGTGTGTATGCGTTTATTAAAAAGTAAATAATCATTTAAAGCCACAACCAATACAACACTTTTTTTTAAAATTTGATATTAACTTCTTATCGGAAAATGGAGTTTCTTTTAAATCTGATTTTGATGAGATATCGACATAAATTTTTTAAATAATTTCATAGTAGGAACAAATTTGGTGTATTTATCGTTACGAAAAAAGGATAATACATTTTATAATTGTTAAATTGTTTTATATTTATTAACGTCGTTTTCTAAAGCAACACGATGACTAATGGCAACGGACCTCATATATTTCAACTTTAATCAAAATTGAGGATGACACCAGAGGTGTCACTCATCTCTCCAACTTGAGGACTTTCAGCCCCGACAGATTTTTGCTTCACGGTGGCACTACGACCCACCGACCCACCACGAGTTCGTGACCATGCATGTGGCCAATCGGTTATATATATATATATATATATATATATATATAATTCAAAAATATACACAAAATAGATAAACCTAAGATAACTATAGTCATGATAGTATAAAGTCTTAGCCACAGAAGAGCTATATATATATATATATATATATATATGAATTATAGGAATGCATAGAAACTTTTTATATATTTTTTTTCAGAAAGAAAACCTCATGCGTTTATATTTTTTCAGTGTAAAATTTTATGTAATATGGTAAGGATTTTTTTAAATCGTTTAGTGCGTAATATCTAAAGACTTTCACTGTGCATAAAATTCCAGACTTCATCTTTATTTTGTTTCATAAATGGATCCTATTACTTAAACTACATTATGTTTTGCTGAAATGCATTAAAGAAGTATTAAGAATAATATTTTGAAATTAAAAGCAAGCATTATGAAAAGTTGTATAAAATCATCTGCAACTAAAATATCCTAAAGCAATATAACACAAAGCTGTTAAGGTGAGCAATTTAAGATAACTGCTTGTCCAATTTTATTCCTGTATGTTGTTTTTCTCTTTTTGCGAGCAACTCTATTACATTAAACACATACCAAGGAGCACATGAAAACCAGTTCCTGAACTTGGGTTAAAATTTTTTTCATGATGTAAAATTATTCTGATAACGAGAGTGTCTATTTCTTATTTTCATTCTTATTTCTTTCTTGTAAATTACTTTAATAAAAATATTACTAAAGAAAAAATGCTTTTAATTGCTTTCTAAATAAAATGAATCTAAAATTATTATAAACAAATAGTTTTACATCTAAGTATAAACAACTACGTGATTTTTTCCCTTTTAAAATAATACTTTTGAATCTCTACAGTGTAATGCATTTTTAGAAATAGAGATATAAAGGTGAAGGAAAAAGCGCTGCGTATTTATAAATAATGCACTTTCATAATTATGGATATATGGTATTTTTTTCTACTGATGCTAAAAAATAGTATATTTTAAAGATAATACATCGTTGATATTTTTTTCACCGAATATTATCTGGCTACATTACATTTTTTTGTAATAATTTGTAGAAATGGGAAAGAAAAGCATATTTTGTTCTATGAACCTAATGTAATTTGCATTTTATCATACCCTTTTGCTTAAAATTATGAAGTTTAAAACCTATAAGAAACTTAAGTCTACTTTCAAAGAAACATATATGTTTTTTTTTTCAATATCATGTTTTACTACCCCATTAATGTTTATTCAAATATTTTGAAGAGACGAATCAAGAATTTCAGGACTTAAAAAACTATGTACGCTTCTAACATTAATTAGTTTAAGCATATGTGCTTCTTCAGTAAAAATATAACTATAATATATATATATATATATATAATATATATATATATCATATTGTTTTACGCAGATTTGTTAGTTAAGTTAACCAAATGCTAATCTAGTTAAAAATCTAGAATGAAAAACTTCCCATAGAGTACACATCATTATATTTAATGTATTTTTTCTCATAAACTTATGTGCATGTCTTCACAAATTAACTAAAGTAGCTGGAAAATGTATATAATGAGACACCTAAATAAATATAAACAGTCTTTTGTAATTTAAATTTCAGTCTGTGTCTTGTTTTGTAAATATAAATTTTAAATCCTACAGAAAATATTTTTTTCATTCATCTATTTACTTAATACAAGAACGAAACTACTTGAAAAGTTATATTTAATTATACCTGTTTAATAGAGCATATATATTTGATACACACACACGCACGCACGCACGCACGCACGCACACACACGCACGCACACACACACACACACACACACACACACACACACACACACACACACACACACACACAATGAGTGTAATAAAATTCTTGCTGTCAAATAATTTTATATAAATTAAAATATGTTTGTTTTAGTTTCTCTCCAATTTTGTGAAGTTGTATCTTTATGGTTCTTATTGTTTGTGTTCTGTTGTGTTACCTGGAGTTTTTTTTGTATTGTGCATTTCCTTTAAATACATGAATACAAAAATTATTTGAAGACACACAGAGTTTTTTATTAATCGAACAGTTTCATTTGAATGTAGATTACTTAAAATTAAGGGGACATGGTACGAATTTCAAGAAATTTTTGATTTAATGTATTTTACAATTTTTTTGCTTGTTCCCAATGCATATCAATGTATATTGTTTACGTAAAACAGTTTTGGGGCTAGAAATACTACAAAAAACTAACCATTTAATTTTTTAAAGAAAAGTTTTTAAATTTTTGAAGGGGTTTTTAAAATGCTACTCCCAACAGTAATTGATATACATACATGAAACTTTTGTTTAATTTTCAATTCCACAGGTGATACAGACGTTATCCTTACGCCGAACAGATATCAAAAGAATGCAAAAATATAGAGAAAAATGTAAAGTATAAAGTACGGCTAACACAGAAACAGAAATATAAAAAATAATATCGAACACAGGAACCGAATTAATCATTAGAGCATGAGAAAAACATAAAATTAAGAAGTTAAATTGTTCATAGGATCTCTATCCTCCCGGAATCGGAAATAGATGCAGTTCTCCGTAAGAGCTGAACAGTCAGGAAGATGATTAGCATTCATCGCCGCACCATTGCGGAAGAGGGGACAGACAGGACCGTCAACTAATCTGAGTCGGCAAATATATGCATATAAACAATCATGCTTTGTCATGAGACGAAAGGAAGCAACGACACTGCTTCTTGAGCAATCGGGGAGATTAAGAATGATTCTCCAAGATTCTCCATGATTTTTCTTTCGTCTGTTCTTTTAGTAATGACATATGTCTTGTTTGAAGTGTTTGATTGATCATTGATGAGGCGGACTTATAGCTAACCAGATTACCTGGAACCTCATTAACAAAACATCCTTTTTTTGGCCAGCTCACCTGCTTTTTCGTTACCCGGGATACCAGAGTGGGATGGGATCCATTGTAGGACAATCGTTTTATATTTTTCTCGCGCATCTCTCTTAATAAAGATCTACATTCCATCACGGATACAGAGCTAGGGGCTTGAGAACGGTTGGCAATGGCTAGAATCAAAGATTTGGAATCTGAGAAGATGACAGCCTGATCGGAATAAGGCGCATGAGCATTTGGATGAACCAGAGCTACTTTAATTGTATCAACTTCCCCACACATGAAATTTGATTTACAAATACGTCAAACTGTGTGTAAGAAAGTTGTTATGGGTTTTCTTCTAAGATGATTGCTATTTGTAAAATATTTTTCTTTCTGAATGCTTATTGAAAATTACTTGAAAAATGTGAAATTTTAACTTGCACTATTTTTTATAAAAGTAAGTATAGCCTTGATTCAAAAATGCATATTAACCTTTGTTACATATAAAAATAATAATATGTAAAAAAAAATCAAAGAATTTGACCGAATAAGAAAAAAGCCTTAGCATTTTAAATAAAAATAAATGAGGGCTTTTTTCTTTCTGAGATAAATCCATTTGAAGTTTTTATTTGTCATTGGGGTGAAGAAAAACTAATGTAAAATTTATCATAACTGAGTGCATTCAGCTTAGAGCTTTCCATTTCTGTCAGATTATATAAAATTGTACAAAAAATGATGTTGGCTAAAAAATTTTATTTTAATTTTTGAATGATTTTTGCCAACTTAATCGTATTGTGTCCCCTTAAATTGTACAGATTTCAAAATGACTTTTAAGGTTCCAAATAAAAAACAAGAAGTTTATTCTGAGAACTTTATATATTCATACAATTAGATTTCCTTATATCCCTAGTCGGAATATAAATTGTTCTTTCTGTTACAAATTCGCATGTAATATATATTAATCTGATCAAATTGGCTATGCAATTAAGTGCATAGTTTCAGGTTCGTTCCTATGGTGCTTCTGGAATTAAAACTCAATTTAAGCAACTCTTATCTGAGTTTTAATAAACATCTTGACTTAAATATTAATTATGCTGTGTGCTTTGTCAACGAATTGATTGCACTTAAATTAATTCAAGTATCAGTTATATATGTAAATTTTACAAGGATTTCAAGTTTATCGGATGTCATTGAATTTGGTTCGTATATTAATGGCATTTGTTTCCTTTATTTAGAAATTACTAACTAAATGTGAATGATCCTTAAGTAAATACATTAAACTACGTTTCTAAAGCAATCTGTTTATAAGCCTGCTCAAATCTATCATTTCTAGTTGATATTATAAAATACTTGCAATCTTGAAAAGTATATATATTTTAATATAATGAGGTTTAAATTTTTTTTATTCTGTTGGAATCTTGTTTTATTCTGTTTTCCCACATGTAACGGGTTCAATTCGCATTTCTTACTATTCCTCTAATGAAATTCTTTTTAACTGTTGCGATCATAAAACTGCTTACTGCGAAGGAATCGTGATTTAGGCTACTTCGAGTTGCTATTTAAAGTCAAGTGAAGAGAGAGAAGCAGTCGATTTTCGTCAGGCCATACTGAAATTATAGTTACAATAATTGAAGCTATATCAGAGTTTCAGTAAGTAGAGTCGATATCTCAACAGAGAAAGATAGTCAGTGCTACAAAATTAATTGTCAAAGATTAGTGTTTGATTTAATTATTACTGATATTTAAGTTATAGTAATTAAGCAGACAGCTTCCTTCTCCAAAATATCCTTTGATAACAATTTGAAAGTCGAATAAAGTTGCTGATTTTTATTAAAATGCCTTTTGATTCTATACATCCTATTTCACCAGCGACCGCATACGACACACGTATCCAATATATACAGTAATATTAATCATTGTGTTCGCAAAATAGCAATCTTCATTTATAAATATTTCCAAGATGATGTTGCTACTGAAGACCCACAGTATGTAAGGGACCGATGCATGTTAAATCTGTCGAGGCAGTTGATGTGGTGCAGTAGATATGAGAGGAGGGTTTCATTCCCTTGACCGTGGTTAAAAATTGCGAGTTCTGTCACCAATACCCCTCTTGTTACTTTATAATGCAACGTTAAGACTTTCAATTACTCATCTGAGATACACATGATACAATGTTTTTCAAACTGTGGGGCGTGTCCCCTTAGGGGCGTGATAACTCTACGAGGGGGTGCGGGCATATTAAAAGTTGAAAACAAAAGATTATTTTAAAAGAATTATCAATTTACAGAAAGTAAACAAACAAAATATATTCTGATAAAATAAAAAATAAAATACACTTTTACACTGATATAATACACTTACAAAAGTATGAGTGCTGTCCAATATGTATTTATAATTAATTTATCAGTACTAAGTTAAGAGTTTAATAATTACCAGTGGCCCCACATATGGCTCTTGCCATATATAAAATTATTTACAAAAACTAACGCTTATCTTGATAATTTGTTCATTTTTTTAATTAATCCCTTAACTGCGGATTAAAAGTTACGCTATTCGCTATTACCCGAATGCCACGGTTTTCCACGTAGGCGCGTGTATGATTTTTTTTCGGGGGGGAGGAGGAGGAAGAAAACGAATAAATATAAGTAAATCCTTCACAAACACTGTCAAGGTCCTTTAATTGCATTCCAAAGCCCCTTTGCAATAATTTTATTAATAGCAGAACACATAAAAGATCGTACTTCGGAAAGACGTATGTGTACGTTCAGGGCAATTAACAGTTTGGTTGAGCGAGACTTTTATATACTTCGGCGGCACTTAGGAGAGGAAAGTCGTATTGTAGCTTTAACATCAAAGTATAGTATTATTGAATTCAATACATTATTATTGTACGGGGGGGGGGAGGCGCAATGAAAATTAGAATTGAATATTGGGTCTCGAATATTGAAAGTTTGAGAAGCACTGATATAATGTTATATTTAATCTAACTATTATCAATATATTTATAAATTATTCTAACATACAATTCCTTGTAACACAACAATGTATCTTCTATTTTATGCCGTATAATAACAAATAACCAGCAGCATTTAAATTTGCATATTAACTTCTGTGCACATCTCATGTTTTACCCTGTCTATGCAATTTCGTTTCTGTTTATTTCTTACTTTGTGTCTTATGATTCAAGCAGAGAAGAAAATTTATTAAATATTTTCCTTATATATTAAATTTCAGTTTGACATTTGAATTGGAAAGTTCAGCTTTCATACAAAGTAACTGTTTAAAAATAAGCGTAGTTGCATCTGTTTTAAAATGAATTTCTTATATTCTTATGAGTTATAGTAAGTTTTTCATGTTACATAACTATTTTTAAAGGACTAAAAAAAATAATAAAACATTGATGTGTCGCTTGTAATGAGTAAAATCAAATGTATTTAAAATTTAAGTACCCTCAAGGTGACGAAATTATTTATAATTAATCTTGATAAAAACAACGACTAACGAAATAAAGCTAATAAAGAGCGTAAGAAAGATGGCTGATTTATTCATTAAAACTACATCACTCTTACGAAAAAGAAAAAAAGGGATAAGATAAAAAATAGATTTAATTTATTTTTTGTATAGTGTCATCGGATAAGAAAGTAAGACAAAGAAGAATTATAAATTTTTTAAGCTCGTTTTTTGCTAGTACTAACCTTTTTTTCGATTATTTTAAAGACATTAAGTGATAGGGGCTCACCAATCTATTTTTCAATATTTCCATATATTAAGCAAATTCCTTTTTCATGTAGGCCCTTTTTCCAGACACATACACAAAAAAAGGTGCTCTGTAGAATGTTTTATATCTTTACAAAGATTCTTTCCTTACGTTCCTTTCGCTACGAGAGATCCGTTGCTTTGACTACGGATTAAGCGGTAGAAAGGAACCAGAATAGAGAAAAAAGTCCGTGTAAGATCATTGATCTTGTATGGTGTTGGATTTTAAACATTTCGGTGAACATAGACTATAAGATTGTTTTCCCCCAATGTAGATCTACGGAAAATTTTCAACTCAATTTTCTATTTTTTTCCCTCTTTTATTTCATTAATTAAATTTTTTTTCTTTTGTACAATTTTTCTAAATATTTTAAATGATTTATTCTAAGAAGAAAGTGAGATTGAGGTTATATATATATATTTTTCCTTTCTCTGCTCTTACTAGAATTTATTTGTTACAAAGATTCAATATTAGTCATTTTTTATATCGCCATATTCAACTAAATGCGTTGTGAGGGAAGAAGTTTCTCTTCCCTCAGTGTGGGGAGGTCGGAAGGAAGATTTCAAAATATATATAATTTCAATTTATTGTTAATATCAACAACAACACAAAACTTATTAACCAAGTCTAGAGATGCACCCAAATTCTAAATATGAGTTACAATAGCGACGCCGACGAGTTACGAGAAGACTAATAATTAAAACAGATTACTTATGTCCAATTAATACCTTTAGATTCTCTTAGAGACCTTATCTAATTTAATTTCTATTTGACAAATCGTCAACTTTAATATCATAATATTCAATTACTAAGTACTCACGCTCACATAATGTTTAATCTATTAGTGCTAGTCGTAGCAGTTTAACTTCTCTCTAATCTCGCTATATCTTAATCTCAACTAGTATATCCTAATCTCAACTAGTATATACTAATCTCAACTAGTATATCTTAATCTCAACTAGTATATCCTAATCTCAACTAGTATATCCTAATCTCAACTAGTATATCCTAATCTCAACTAGTATATCTAATCTCAAACTAGTATATCCTAATCTCAACTAGTATATCCTAATCTCAACTAGTATATCCTAATCTCATCTACCTCTAACTCGAAAGTTTAAGCTTTATATACAAGACTTAATTTGCATGCTCACATTCTCTTCCTCGCAGGAAGGATTTCAATGAATCAAATTTTAAAGACCATTTTTTCCCAAGAGGATTTGTTAGTAGAGAAACGCGGAAAGACCCGTGAAAGCTTTAATAAGTAAATAGCTCCTATGAATATTAGAAATCGAAAATTAATGTATACATACATACACATATGTCTGTGTATATGTACATTTATAAATGCGATTTACTGTCTTCGAAAACAAAAAGAAATAGGTATTATAGTTTACGTCTTCTATTATTTACTCCATTTATACAAAATTTTTGGTAAGCTCTTGAACTTCTGTATACCCTTCTTATATGTATCTTTTTGCTACTCATTCCACGGAACTAACACTATTTTTTTAGTTTAATTGCTTAATAGGTTAATGATTGATTACAAGTGCAATTTTTAGGCCCAAGTTTTTCAATCCTGATTTATTTTCTTCAATGTGTTTTCTGGCAACAAAATGTATAAATTTTCTGCTGAAGGGAAGGATGGAATCCTATAAGCCTAACTTAACTCTACCTCACCGCCCTAAGTTAGTGACAACCAAAAAAAGACATAACCATATATATATAATATTGTAATGTTCTTCCAAGAGTACTATTTCCCATTTCATGGCGGGAAGATGAATTTCTTACACCCATTGCATTATAGATAAATATTTTGGATTTTTTTCCTCTTCATTCTTTAAATATATCTACTTTCTCTTCCATTATACATTAGGAAAACATTTTTACTTTCCATTAAAATTTTGCTACAGCCTTTGAAACTATTCACGACTTTTTCTATACTGTCGTATTCGTAATTTACAAACGCAGAGTGTGGATGATAACAATGGAAAATGCATTCCACCGAAAAATTTGCTGGGAAAAAAGGTATATAGATAGAACTTTAAGGGAAATAAAATTAACAATTCATAAAAAAATGGTTAAAAATTGTTAACCAACGGCTTCTACCTATAATCGCATACCTCCACTATTAGCAAGATAAATTTTCTAGTTAACTTCCTTACTTTCGATTTCCCACTTAACTTTCGAAGTTGAATAATTAACCTCATTTATTCTAAATTAGCAAATAAAGTACTAGACACTTTTCCTTTAATACAATATACACAAAAACACTGATATATCTATATATATAAAAATGTTATGTTGGTTTGTGTACGCTTCCATAACTCAAAAAGTTCTGCATGGATTTATCTGAAATTTTGACCACAACCTTGCATTTGACTCCGGTCAGGTTTCTTATGTACTTTTTATTTCGAAATGCAATCTAAATTTTTTTAAATTTAACTTTTAAGTGATTTTTTGATGTTATGACGTCTTACGATGTCACGACTCGCTCTGAATGCGAAAATTTAAGCTTTAAACATATTTTTTCCCGAATTATTACATATTTTTACTATACTTAAGTTTATTGGTTGTCATATTTTTCAATTTCTTTGTTCTTTGATACGTAATTGGATTAATTTTCGAATAAATCATTTTTAAAAAATTATTCTTTCAACCACTCAAATTTTGTTTTGTAGTTTTGGCAACATTCCGATAGCTAACGCGCGATAAACAATTTTTTAAGTTGTTGAAAATACACAGGTTAGGTTTTCTGATATGAATTATTTTTTAACAAAATACTGATTACGGTTTGCTTGGTATAACTTATTAATTGACAGGGTTTTGAATTAGTAAGTTTTTTTTCTCTATTTTAAACATTCGATAGCTAATGGGCGATAAACAATTTTTTATGTCATTGAAATACACACAGGCTACGTTTTCTGATATAAATTATTTTTTAACAAAATACTGATTACGGTTTGCTTGGTATTACTTATTAATTGACGGGGTTTTTAAATTAGTAAGTTTTTTTTCTCTATTTTAAAACAATATTTTAAATTTCATTTGATGTTATTATTGAAATACAGGTTAGTTTTCCTGATATATAATTTCAGTCATCAAAATATTAAACCATACTTTTGTTTTTGATGACTTTTTAAAATTTAATTTGTTATGACCTTCTTAGTAACTTCTTTCCATTAGTAATTTGTTAACGGAAAACTTGGAAGTTAGTAACGGTTTGCTTGGTACTTGCTTATTATTGCAACAATCACCAAACGTTCAAAATAACTTCTCCAAGTTGGCAACCCTGATCTCCTATGTGTTGTATGAGTTTGAAGTGGCAATCATGTGCTTCATTTCATATAATGTCACCAATAGGTTCCATTTGCTTTTGTCAAGGACATAGCTACCGCTGTATCAGCCATACCAATGATACAAGGCCCCAAGTTACAGTGGCCCCAATCTGTGTTACTACAGTCTCACTAACACGGTGCTCAATATCTGAAAATTGCCTCCCCCCGCAAAGGAATTTTGATACAGGGCTTACTCAGAAGCTGTTTTGCAATTTTGTGTTTTTTATTTTAACCTTTTTAAGTGTAGTCAATTGGCTTCAGTACACAAAATTGCCTTGCAGAAAATAGAACTTAGGTCATCATACTTGACACAAGCAAAAAGCAGTGTTGGTAGTAATTACATATCAAAAATGGCTCGAATACCTGTTGAGGAAGCAGGGGTTTGTAAGTTGTAATTATTTTTGGTACTTATGTACTATCGCAACAATCACCAGCGTTCAAATAACTCGTCATATTGGCAATCCCAATTTGTATGCGCTGAATTGGAAATCATGTGCTTCATTTCTTATAATGTCACCAATAGGTTTGCGATAATACATACGTATACCTTTAATTAGACTGGCCGCAAACACACCAATTTGGCGTGATTTCAAAAATCATGCCAAAAACAAATAGCGTACCAATATGAAATTAATATTGTGGATATTATTTTAGCCTTTTTTTTATCTTTCTCTCCAGTAATCCTTAATCAATTGAATATATTTTACAATATATATTTGTGTTTGTATGAAACTATTTATATTGATTTAATCATATTGATTCTTCTTTTATCTATATATATAAAAAGTTATTTTGGTTTGTGTACACTTCCATAAACTCAAAAGAGTTCTGCATGGATTTATCTGAAAATTTTGACACACAACGTTGCATTTGACTCCGGTCAGGTTCTTATGCACTTTTTATTTCGAAATGCAATCTAAAATTTTTTTAAATTTAATTTTTTTAAGTGATTTTTTGATGTTATGACGTCATACGATGTCACGACTCGCTCTGAATGCGAAAATTAAGCTTAAACATATTTTTTCCCCAATTATTACATATTTTTATTATACTTCAGTTTATTGGTTGTCATATTTATCTATTTTCTTTTCTTTGATACATAATTGGGATTAATTTTTCGAATAAATCCTTTTTTTTTAAAAATTATTCATTCAACAACTCGAATTTTTGTTTTGTAGTTTTGGCAACATTCTGATAGCTAACGCCTGAATAAACAATTTTTTAAATTTCATTTGGTGTTATTATTGAAATACAGGTTAGTGTTTTTCTGATATATATTTATTTTTTAACAGAAATCAAATTACGGTTTGCTTGGTACTTACTTATTAATTTTGACGGGGTTTTAAATTAGTAAGTTTTTTCTCTATTTTAAACAATATTTTAAATTTCATTTGATGTTATTATTGAAAATACAGGTTAGTTTTCCTGATATATAATTTCAGTCATCAAAATATTAAAACCATACTTTTGTTTTCGATGACTTTTTAAAATTTAAATTTGTTATAACCTTCTTAGTAACTTCTTTCCATTAGTAAATTTGTTAACAGAATACTCGAAGTTATTATTACAGTTTGCTTGGTACTTATTATTGCAACAATCACTAACGTTCAAAATAACTCTCCAAGTTGGCAACCCTGATCTCCCATGTGTAGTCATGAGTTGAATTGGCAATTATGTGCTTCATTTCATATAATGTCGCCAATAGGTTCCGTTTGCTTTTGTCAAGGACATAGCTACCGCTGTATTCTTCCGTACCAATGATACAAGGCCTCCAAGTTACAGTGGCCCCAATCTGTGTTACTACAGTCTCACTAACACGGTGCTCATATCTGAAAACTGCCCCCCCCCCAAGGAATTTTGATAACAGGGCTTACTCAGAGCTGTTTTTGCAATTTCGTATGTTTTTTATTTTAACCTTTTTAAGTGTAGTCAATCGGACTCAGTACACAAAATTGCCTTGCAGAAAATAGAACTTAGGTCATCATACTGGACACACACACAAGTAAAAGCAATGTTGGTAGTAATTACATATCAAAATGGCTCGAATACCTGTTGAGGAAGCAGGGTTCGTAAGATTGTAATTATTTTTGGTACTTATGTACTATCGCAACAATCACCAGCGTTTAAATAACTCGCCAATTTGGCAACCCCAATTTCGCATGTATATACACCTAAATTGGCAATCATGTGCTTCGTTTCATATTGATATTGCCAATAGGTAACAATAATATTTAAGTACTTTATATTTCACAAATTATGCTTTTGCATTGATAGTTTAGTTCTTTTTATGTCAGTTAAACGTTAGAGTTGTATTTATTTTTCAATTATTTTAATGCTTGGGATATGTATTTTAGATATTCTTTATTATATAATGCTAAATTTAATTTGGTACTTATGTATTATCGCACAATCGTCAGCGTTCAAGATAACTCGCCACTTTGGCAATCCCAATTTTGTATGCGCTGATTCGCAATCATGTGCTTCATTTCCTATAATGTCACCAATAGGTTGCGATAATACATAAGTACCTTTAATTAGACTGGCCGCAACACACCAATTTGGCGTGATTTCAAAATCATGCCAAAAACAAATAGCGTACCAATATGAAATTAATATTGTGGATATTATTTTAGCCTTTTTTATAGACTATCCATTAAAGAAAATTATGCCCAATATAAGATTCACAATTGGCTGATGGACCAGCTCTTTTCCCCCCATTTAACCAGACTGAGCCACAGCAAACGCGTGGCA